>JAWCTZ010000982.1:0-26869 GCA_036850595.1 Rhyacichthys aspro | reverse complement strand
GTGTGACTTTATGTATCATCTGTAAGTTTCTATGGTTTTGTGGAGAGGGGGCAGAGTAAGACCAACAACGGCAAAAGTCAAGCCAGTGGTCAAATGGCCAAACCCAACAAGCTACAAAGGTCTTTGGGATTTGCCAATTTTTGGATGCCACATACTCCGGCATCAGGGCAATCCTCTCCAAGCGATCTCCCTTGGACCAGAAGCCTTAACCGTGTGCCTTCTACTCATTCATCTTCATTCATCAACACTTGCTGAGAAAAATTATGAAGTGGGCAACTTTTGCTGGCTTGAGGGTTCAACTCAATCTTTTGTGGTATGGACTGATCACAAAAATGAGTCTTACCTTCTTTCTATCCATAGGCTCAACTCCTGCCAGGCTCGGTGGGCTCTCTTCCTGGGTCATTTTAACTTAATGCTCAGGTCTTTCTTCTGAGCATCGTGTATACAGATACCTGAAAGCCTCTACCTTTATAGAGGTATGTAAATCTTTTGATGATCAATAAAACAGGCCAGGTGATAAGCAGCACCTGGCTGCCCTTTACCTTTTAAATCTTATGAAAACCATTGTCACTTTACCAGATATGTTGTGGAAAAGGGTAATGAAATGTTAGCAGTGCAAGTTTGAATAACTTTATATCACAGATGAAGATAAAAAAAAATTAAAAAAAAGACTTCCTTTTATGCAATTATCCACTTTTTTATTCAAAGCCTTGATTAATTGTTTTGTATAGTGTAAAAGGTCACAATTTACTCAAGAAAAATAAAACAAATTAAACAAATGAACGCAGTACAAGAAGAAATCCCATGCATGTGGAGAAAGAGAACTGCACAATCTGACAAAGCATAAGAATTACAATTATTTTAGGCTGCGTCCACACTTAGACATCTTCAGACTTTGTTATATAATCTATTTTACTTTGAAAACCTCAAGGACATCACTTGTCACTTTTTCCTTCATCCATTAATGCTCAGATACCTGTGTGGAGTAGGATCTCACAGAAACTCAAATTTAAAAAACATTTGTGTGGACGTAGCATGAGTGGTAGGACAAAAGACAGGAATAAACATGAAGCATAAACAGAACCAACATGAATATCACTCATCACAAAAGGTATAACACAATAAATGAGGTCATATATGAGAGAGTACTGACATAACTGAGAACAAACACTTGCACAAAAGAAAATAGACTGCAGTCATGTAGAACAAGAGCCAAACTAATAGGATTAGACATATATTCATAAATATATTTAACACAGATATCATACAATTCCCTTTTTTTAATAGTAGAGGAGTAGATCTTAAAATGTACACGAGAGGCTTTTTGTGATGAGTCCTGAATCATGAACAGCAGTGACACAGCTCAGTATAAAGTGCTGCTTTTCCTAAGTGCTTCTATAATTTTTTATAAAAATATATATTTTCAGGCCGAAAGGAATCTACCTTCCAGTGTCTGTCTGCTTTCCATTGCAAACAAAGCCATCTTTGTCAAAAAGTATGATGATTCTATTTGAATTAATTATGGCACTTGCATTGGATTCGCTGCAAATGTGTCACCACAAGTAACAAGGTCTAAGTTGAATGTCTGGATAGTCGATATTTCTCAATCTGTGTTTGGAAACCATTTGTGTACCTCTGTTTACATGACACCTGAACCAAATAGTGCCGGAGAGAACCAACCTGTACTGTCCTGCTCAAAAGAAATGTGCTATCATATTACAGTGAATACAAATGATTACATGGGATAGAGTGAAGAAAGTGGTTCCAAAACGCACAACTAGCAGTTTCTGACACAGCAAAATTTTTTTCGGCATGCACACAATGCCAGTGCTGTATTGTAATAGAGACGGAGCAAAACAGAGACTTTTCAAAATAATGGCACAGACGTTACTGTTTCCATGGCCTTCTTTGCATGTGTTCCCATTGCCATGACCATTTCTGATAAAATATCTTTTGTGATGCAACTCCATTTTAACAAAAAAAAAAAATGCACTGGTTGTGACATTGCCTCAGCCTCATTAGAATATACTGTCATTTCTAATGCTGACTAAAATATTTTCACAATTTAAAAAGCATTAGTGTACACGCAGACATATCATATAACAACAGATTCAACACTGAACAAATAAAGTTGGAAATATGAACGTATGATCAACGATGTAACACAAGTGGTTTGATCAGCTCACAAACTCACAGCTTCACAGTGATCAAAGGCAGTCACGTTATGAGCGTGGGACTACAGAGAACAGAGCAGGCCCCGGCCCAGCACGGCTCCACGGCTCTTTGATACTGCAGTCACAGCTCCAACAGAAACAGCTCATATCAAAAAGAAACCGCTGTTTACCCTTGTGTTGTCTCTGGCTTTACAATACCCAGGTGCCACATTTACAGCACAACAAACTTCATCATCATATTGTACGTACTTTATTCTTGAGCCAGAGTCAGCGTTTTACCATTAGCATAAGCTGTAGTAGCATCAGCTTATAATCACTTGTTGTTACCCATTGAACTTAATCATAGTCAACATGCTAATGAGGGTTTAGGAGAAATAATGTTGAAGTGTCCCAGATCAACCATTTCTTTATGAAATTCTATCATTCATTAATTTTCTTCTGCTTAGTACCATTTGGGTCTGAGGTGGGATACACCTTGAACAATGGACACAGAAAAAAAATCCTTGCAGAAGGGCCTAAGTTGGCCAGCCAGGGATTAAACTCACAACCTTCTTGCTGTAAGACAGGACTGCTGACCACTGTGCCATCATGCACCCTCTAAATGAATTAGGACATGGTGGAAAACAACTTTTTAGAAACTGTCAAAAGTTGACCAGGACAAGCTAGGCTCTCCTAGAAGTTTGACCCTCGCCCACTGTGGCTATAACCAATCACTGTTGAGTAGACTATCCCTCTGGCCAATACTATCAAGCATCAACCTCCTCCTTGCTGTGAGCACCTATAGTAGCCCTGCAAGGACATTTTGTTGTATGAACAAACCCAGTAGAAACAGATCATATTACAAAAAAAGAAACAAAATAATCTTAAATCTTATGTTCAAAAAACAGCAGTGCTCAGTTTGTCCTCTCTGGGAACCAGTAGTAGTAATGAGTAATGGAACTTCCACCAAGTATAGGGGTTAGTTCCTGGTGTACTCTAGCATGTAACCTGGTTCAGCTTAGTGTTTAGTTGCTTGCTCTAGCTCTGTTTTGGTTTTAGTTTTGCCCTTGTATCATTCTGTTTTTCTTCTTACTTTTGTTGATTTAGGTTAGTCACAGTATACTTTCAATTGGTTAACAATAAACAGTAACCTGACTCCGCCAGATAGAACTGCTCTACAGATCATAGTCTATTTCACAGTACCATCTGGGAAGGCTCCCATTTAAAGCGTTTGCAAAAGGGAGTCAACAACTTAGTAGTTGATTGGATGAAGCACTGACTAGTATCCGCCTACCATGAGGTTTCTTTAGCCAATCATAGCAACGATATGACGTGCCACTCTTTGCACTTCTTTCAAAGAAGAAATACTCTCTACTTCTGATTAATCTGTTTCGATAACAGCGTCATTGCTAACGTCTTTTGGCGTAGCCATATTGATAACAAAGAGGAGAAGAGAGCACTTGTTGCTTTCTTCAAATTAAAAACCCGCCTCTACCTGTTAGTGCTGCAACATCATTGGTCAAAAGAGTCCGGTGAGTCCACGGTTCGCCGACTATAGCAGTTTGCTTGGTGCGATACAAGATGGATTTACAAGAGTTTGGGAAACTCCCAAATCTCGCGAGAATCCAGCTGCAGCTTAATAAAACAGTGCTATGACGGAAATGAAACAAAAGCTAAAACACTTGCAAATGCTAGTAACAAAACAAAACAAACACATAAAAGGTGCATTATATTAAAAACAAGTAGTGTCTATACAAAACATGCACTATTTCTGTCAAGATGGAAAAATTTGCAATTTAGATTTAGAATTTTTACATGATGCTAAAATTGATTTTGGATTGAACATTTGGCTATATTTTACAGGTATAGCAGTGACAGTGGACATTTTTACTAAAGAAATAAGTGTACAGAAGCGTAAACCTCATCATTCAACACACTAAAAGCATTATAATCTCAGACTGTGAGTCATTTGATCATTTTATACACACATATGTATGAACAGACCAAAAAAAACAAAAAAAAAACAAGGATTAGACAGACTGAGGTGATTGTCATGAGCGATGTACAAAGGTTTGACTGCTCAGTGATGTCACAGGAGTTTAGAGTATGTTATAGGATTTAGCAGGGATGTCCCAATACCACTTTTTCAGAATAAGTACTACAAGTGTGTCATAGTTAAGTCACAACAGCTACAGTCAAAGCTCAATGAAGCTGTGACTTCTGCTGCTATCAAAGTTTACGGCACAGGAAGAATTGAGTCCACAGCTCTCTGCTCAGACCAATGCTGCGTTCATGTAGTCTTGGTATTTAATAGGATTCAGCAATTCCTAGCCCCTTGGCATTAAATGTTAATAATCTGGGCTACTTTACTGTGTAATCATTGATTTTTAATCTTGAATAGTAATGTTAACAGTCCTATTTTTTAGTTGAAAGCACATAAGCAAAGCCAAGTCCGAAACGGCACGTTTCAAAAAGCACATCAACGCATCAAAAGCTATGTCAGACTCATTTGTTTAAATGTGTTACACTGTGCTGCTGTGCGGCTTTGTGGAGCATACACAGAACAGTTAGTCTGACCTTAGCTCAGCTCTGCCGTATGCAGCCTGGCAACAAATCTCATTAGGTATGTTAGCTTGAAAAAGAGAAATTTGTATTTCTGCAGTTCCAGTCAGACTCAGATGTTTAGATAAATTAAAAAAAATACAATTATTGTTGGACTAAGGCAATAATTTTAATTCCTCCAGATAACCCTTGTATACATCTGCCATGCCAGAAGGTGTTTGTGTCAGCCAGCAACAGAACAGTTTCCATGATCATATGTTTTTGATGTTTTGACATTTAAACCAGTGTCTGACCAGTCCAACATCTGATACATATCCTTCAGGACCATCTCATTGGTTTCCTTGGTAGAGCATATCAAATATATAAATTGAAACTGGTATGACAATCTATTGAGTAACACTAGTGACTTCTAATTTTCAGTTTGGAGTTTTGACTGTTGGAAAACAACAGAAACAACGTTCTTCTACTCTTTACACCAACACAATGTAAAGGTCTTATTTACTTAATATTTGTGTGCACCAACAACATTGTGCTACAACTTTTTTGTTTTATAAAGCCTCAAATTGACTGTAGAGGCTGGAGTTGTCCCTGTTTTTATTGCAAATGAGAATGTCCATTTAGACTTGAAATAAAGAACTCAGTATTTTGAATCTTAGTTAAACAGCCCCACTAGTCTCAGACAACACCACACAAGAGACATTGTTATTGTCATTAACATACTCCAGTTGCTTCCAATTTTTAAATCTTCTTCATAAACTTTGGTATGGATCATAATTGGGCCAATCCTGTGCCTCTGGAGTTCAAACAGTGCAGTTTTCCTCACACAATGACCCAGGATAGTAAAATGACTCAGAGCTCAGACGGTGAAGTCGATCTCTTTCACAGTGTGCACAACCAGGGATAGATGCATAGATGGAGGAAGCAGAGTGTCCCACTGAGTTACTGCTGAGGTCTTCATGTTTTAAATACAACAAGCTGCAGATAAAAAGAATGATGGGAAAAACACAGGAAGACATGGAGCGGTGCAGACAGACCACACACAAAGAAAAATGTGGGGCTTCAGTCCCGATAGTTTGACTGGATGGTGAAGAGCGTGGACGTCCAGTGGGTTTGCCACACGGCCGACTCCACGTCATGTGACCTCTGCGAAGGCGATGTGATTCTGCAAAACACACAGTAGAACAAAGTGAAGGAGGGATTAAAACTGTAGAGTAGTTAAGTTCGTTGAAGCAGTTTAAAACGTTTCTAAATATGGTCATAAAGTTGTTTCGCCCCAACTCAAAAAGCTTTCTTGTATCAAACTCGCCAAAGAGCTGAGTCTTTTTATCCCTGGCCAATTTGTGGCCATAACACCTTTCAGATGGAGGTGGGCTACAGACTATGATCCACTGGGGCTGGGCCTATAATGTGCCATTCTTTACTGAAACTTAGATATGCTCCAGAGCATGTCCAGCTCCAGTCTGACTAAGCTGTAAACATGCATTAGTAGCTGGACTATGAGTTGCATCAACCTAAAGTATAAGAAATTCAAACAGCCAGACTTGTTTACATAGATTTTAAATGTCAGGTAATAATAAATAAATACAAGACACCTGGACATAGTGTTAAAAGTTAACTGTCAATTCTAAAGCAAACTGGTCTGTGAGTTTATATCCCTCAGAGAGAGTGGTTAAACCTGGTGTCTATTCCTCAATAAGATGCTAGACAATCGTCAGATAATATGCATCAGGTTAAACCACTCCTTCTGAGAGATGTAAACTCGTGACAATTATAAATTATTAAAATGCATGCATCATTTCTACAGCTCCAGTGTGGACTGCATTAGTGTGAACATATCCTCAGTCGGACTCGTAGTGAAAGCTTAAGAGAAAGGCTGACTGTAGATGAGAAATAGATCAAAGATATCCTCTGAAGCAGCTTTGCTCCACTGGGAAGAGTATAACACACCACAAAGACACATGCTGAGAATCGGAGCTTTGAAGAAGGTCCAGGTCTGAACAGGACAACCAGAGAAAACTGCCTGTTCAGCACTCATCAGGCCAAGTCTGGCTGACTCTCAGTTTGTTGGACCACACTCCACACTGCATCCAAAATGAACATAAGAATTAAAATAGACTTCAAGCATAGATTTAAAAATAATGCAGCCATAAAAACCTGTTATAAATGCACTGCCAGTATCAATGAGAGAAAAATTTTGTGTGATCGCACAGACCAGACTTTCTTCCAGTTGGAAAAATGGTTTAGACCCCAAATAGTACTGTTTATTATAAGGGATTTTAATAGATGGGAACCTCAATTCAGGAACGGAAAAAAATCACATGTTCACAAAGTCACATGCTTCAAAAGGAGCGCTCCCATTGGTCTACAACCGGCTTGTCATATGAGGTTCCACGAAGTTTAATAGCTAAAAAGTGTATTTCAGCGTTGAAAACAGAGAAACTGCTCAAAAGAAAAGCATCAACAGAGAAAAGGGCCTATAAATACTGTCAATTTAATCACATAAAGTTTAACAAGGCTGAGATAACTGCCATTCTGACACTGAAGTTACAGCTAAGCTGACGCTAAGCTTATGCTGAACTCTAAACTTCAGTTTGGTGAAATGTGTTAGTACTTTGTGGGGCAACAATTGGTCTGGTTTTATGTTTTTAATAAAAGAGAAGCACAAGAGGTCACTAGCTAGCACTAGCTTTTGGGGTAGAGTAGAATCTGAGACAGCAATAGCCGTCAACCCCACCCTCAGATGGGCCATGCAACAGTTCAGTGCTAAGGCCAGAGAAGACTTGTGCGTTTGATTAAAGCCAATTCATAAACTGGATCAAATGGCTCCCTTGCTTCACTGGTTTGATATTTAAGCCATCATATGTTCCCGCTGGGTGTAATAAAGAAATAATGACATTGCAGAATAAATACAAAAGTGTTGGCTGTGTTTCTCTGCTCCTGGGCTTGGTCTCGGCCTGATATTTTGTTCAGTGCCACTCTTTAGCTTCCAGGCTTCCTTAGGCCGAGCTATTTTTAGATCAGGCAATTTTGCAGCGAGCCTGTTGTGGCTGAGGTGAGATTCTGTGCTCTTTGTGAGGCAGGCCCAGCTTTATGCAGTCATCAGCATGACCGGCTTCTGTTTGACTTGTAAATGTCTTATTAAAGAAAAGAGAAACAGTACAGCAAGCAACAGAAAACAGACGTGTTGCTCTAGGTGTGAGGTCTTAGTGAGAAGAGACACACACACACAGAGACAAAGACTCTGGAGTGACCACTAACTGACCAACTACTCTATAATTTAACATATGAATGTTCTTAAGGAAAACCAGCTGTTGCAATTTTTTTTCCATTTAATTTCATTTATTTAATAGGACAGTGTACATTGTACATTAAGCTTAAAGCAGAGATGCTTGTACATGACTGTAGCTTAACAGCTAATTTCCATCTGTACTCCTTGGAAAAATGGGAAGGGGAGTGGAATAGACAAAGCATATACATTTATAAACCTTATATATAGCAGCAATACCATTCTCATTCACATCTGTATAAACATATTTTGTAATGGTGAAATCATTCCTGCTACATACAGTGAAATCCAGCTGTCTTTTCATATTTTTGACAGAGGAAAACAACACTGTTTCCATGGTGACCACATAATTTCAAACCATAAGTCAACATTATCCATGAAAATGAATTTAAAAAAAAATCCACAATCCAAAATTCATGAGTGAATTTCCATAGTAAACGTTTCACACACTTTTAGCGGCACTACCCAATTTATTTTTTCCCACTTCGTCCCAAAATCTCAGAATTTTTTTTAATTTAGCCACATTGGAGCATGAACTGCCTTTAAAGGTCAGTCCACAGCACTCAATCAGATTCAAGTTGGCACATTTGACTTGATTGATTTTTTAGTACAAGATATGTAAATAGAGCAGACAGACTCACTAAAAGGGAACCACAGAACGGACATTTGAGATTCTCTCCTACATCACTGAACAAGGTGATATTAGTATATTATTATATTACTATATTATTATTAAGAATCATGACATAAAACAACACTTTAAGATGTCATCTTGGTTTTATTGTCAAGGATTTTAAGAGATAAAGTCATTAATTCCACACTATACGCTTTGGCAGATCACATGCTCTAATTGTTGGTTTATACCACTTGTCAACAATAAATTAATGGCTTTGACAAGAGAGAAAATGGCAGATTCTTTTACTTGTCTAACCAGGACAGGATAAGCAAATATAATAATATTTTCACACATAGCCTAGCCAGGTATTTGCTTGCCTTGCCAGTCCTTTTTTACAGCTCCCTGACAGTCCCTTTTTTGAAATCAGGTCTTTGTTTATAGCTGATGTTGTATCTGATTACAACAGATCCCATGCTGCTACATGGGGCACTGAAGTGCTCATTGGCTGTTGATGTGTGTTGTCCTATTTATACCATTTTGGGTTTTTTTTTTAGTATTTTTGGTTTTGATGGACTCTCTAGCATCACCACGGACCTTTAACTTCTTTAAAGGAACGACCAATGAATCAATCCTATTATTTGATAATTTATGAGAGCCACAATTGGTTCTGTTATGTTGTAATATAATAACTTGTGCTAGTGGCTTGTAAGTTTCCCAGAATGCTTTGCAAAAAAGACAGTCCGATGCAGTTTTCTTCTTTTTTATAGGCTTTGAGACTATTTTAGGAAAACAGAGGATATTATCAATATACTTGAACTCTGAACGTTTTTTTATTTTTAAACCCGTTGTGCAATTGTTTTATGCAACTTAATTTCATTCAAATTTTCAAGGTTTTATTTTTGCATTTATTTTTCTTTAATATAAATATTATTTCAGTGAAAATGATAAAACTGGCTCAGTGTGCACAGGGTCAAGATTCTTTTATTTCTACACCAATGTAACACTATTAAAAAAAAAACATATGGTAAGTGTGAGCTATGAAAAATATAAACCTGCTCGAGGTCACACTTACAGTACATCTATTTCTTCATGTGTTACGTCAGCGAGACAGAGTATTACTAATTGATGTTCGTTTGTGTCTTTTAAATTTTAAACACAGTGTTTTCAGTTAAATCTGTAATTACACAAGCGCTTCTGACTCACACAATGCTAATCCAACCGAGTGTGTTCGGAGTGTAATGTTGGAACAGAGCAAATGTATGAATTAAAATCAACGTTGGACTGCATGAGCTCCGTGCCCCAGGCTTTAGGAATTTTCCTCAGAAATACTCGCAACACTCACACAGCATTTATCATGAGGCTGAAATACAATCAGAGCAAAACAAGGTCATCACCAGTTTGTATGGTCATTTGTTTGTACGGAGGCCAATTTCTGCCACTGAAAACCATCCAACTGTAAATCATATTACCAATAAAACAAAAGTCATCATTAATAGATAGCAAGTCCCAATTATGATAAGATTTGCTAATTGTATGATACTAACTGGGTCAGCTATGCCCTGAACGCAACTGATATGCAACTTTTCATCACAGCTGCTCTTTGGTCTAGGTCCAGACCAAACTCAACCAAGGTCAGGTTTGTTTGTAAAAACCTCATTTGGTAATAGTTCTGACTTTAGACCAACTGCAAGAAGTGAGACAAGTAAACACACAATGAAGAGCAAACGGAGTAAAGGAATGGAGGAGACAGATTTCAGTTGCATTTAAAAATCCACAAGACACAGATTCCGTTGCTTTATGTTTTGTATGTTACTTATTGTATCTCTAAAGTGTAGCAGATGCCCCATGTGGAGCTGACCGTTTCCTGATGAGCATTATAGTGATTTAACAGATAACAGTTATAGCTGTTTGTGTTAATTCTTTACTACTGATAAAATGTCTAAATTATTGTTTTTCTCTAGTTCAACTGTCAAATGAGCCGGAAAAATAACCCCAATAAACTCCACGTACACAAAGCTTACCCCTGCTGTGTGAAAGCAAAAGTTAGCGAAGTGAAAGTATACTTTGTAACAAGATATGAGTTCATAGTGCAGATCTTGGTGACAACTTTCAAATGAGAGAACGCTCTGAAGCTTGTTCATAACTGTCAGTGCTGCCACCACAGTCTGTTGAAGAACTATACTAAGTCAAACCCGAAAAGGTGGGTGTCTGGGTATGCTTTCAATCAGACTCTAGTGGGTTTTGCTTGTGGTGACAACCAATTGAGGGCTGACAACTCATGAAAGTTTGATGATACAGCTGAATCTATCAGCTACTCCTTTGCTCAGGTGAAGAGCAGCCATCTTGTCATCTTCTGTGGATATTCATTTTGTGACACTCACACTTGTGGTGAGTGTAATGGCCAGAAATAATATTCCTTGTCTGTTAGAGTTGGTTGTGAGATTATTTATGTCATTGCTCTATTTATTTTTCTTTGTACTGATGTGAAAAATATTCTAGTTCCTGTTTACCATGAATGACCTAACATGTCTTTGGGTCCAGAGCATGGTCAGAAGAAGAAGCCACAGCACACAGATAGAGTCAGAGAATTGCCTTTTGTTGCGGAAACAGTGGAACCAGTCGAAGCCTCTGAGCCAGCGCAGAAAGTCCATGACCCTGTCCTTAATGTTCCAGCAGCAATCCTCCTCCTCACTGTCCGTCTCCTGTGGCAACAGCACCACAGTTTATGGATCTGTGGAGACAAATAACTGCGCACCATAAACCAATGTCTTCAGTCAGGAGTGTTTTTCGCTGACCCAGGTCCTCTCACGCAGATGGGTGAACTGATTCTCCCATAAACTATATTCATATTAATTTTCATCCATTTGTACATTTGCTATGTATGACTGTCTGTCAGTGGCTGTCCTGGACACATCTAGTGCATGGCCTGTCCATCCCGGGAGTCGATTCCTCCTTCTGTGGTGGGATTGACCACCTCTTTTCCCCGGCTGTGTTTTTTGAGTTTTTCCTCACATTGATTGAAGGTCTAAGGACAGGGGATGTTGCCTGGTTCAATCTGTTTGTATATTTACTGTCTTTTGTTTTTGTTTAGCCCTTTTTTGTTGTGATTAAAATTTAAATGATTCAGACAACCTTACAGTGTATTATTTTGACCAACCTGGCGACTTATTTTGGCCTGTTAATGACATCCATATAAATCTGTTTTCATGTTTGACCATATTGAACAAAATTAATATTAAAAATTAAGAGAAATTTAGAATAATACCTTAATTCATAGTCAACAGCTGCCACCAGGAAGCGCACAATACTTCCTCTCTCTGATTGGATGTTTGATTTACCCAGTTGTGCCAAGAGGCAGTTTATTCTGCGTATGTTGATACTGCCCACTGGAACTCTCTACAGATGCCAGACTTACAGCAATTAAGTGGCAATTACCTGTTTCTTCTGAAAACGTCTCCAAAATCATGTGATATAACAAGTCTTTTAGGTTTGTCCAGCCCACATCAGCTCACTGCTCAGTTCACTGGCAACATCTGAAACCCCTTTTTAGACTATGCATTAAAATCCAGACAGAGTAGTCCTAAATGAATGTGTGGGCCCTGAGGACATATTTGGAGGTGTCCCATGTATCAGGATGTATTCAGATCTTTCTGGAGGTGGATTAATAAAGGTGCTGGAATGAAACTGTGGCTTAGGGGTATTGGAATTAATAAATGATATGTTATATTCTCCTTTTTCTAATCAAGATAGTGAACTTTTTTGGTTTATCTGAAGTTGTAGTCCTGATCTGCTGAGAGCACAGTACCAAGAACAATAGAACAGAACCCTTATTGTGAAGTTTGGCTGTAAGTTTTCAGCAAAGACGTCTGAGAGGAGATCTAAAGAATGATACATGACTGAACTACAGCTAAGGTAATATTCAGGGGTTTTTATGAGCATTACAAATGTACTTTGTGGTAGTTTTAGACTGGACCAGAGCGGGGCCTCTTGTGTTCTCTTCATTATTCATCGGGACGTTCTCCTCAGAATCTACAGAGGTGCTCGGTCAAGTGTGTCACAGCAGAGCTATTTTTGCTCCAGCGTACACTCCTATTTCAGCAGGAACATTTGTCACATTAATATATGATCTGCAGCTGGCTGTGGACTGGGCTGACCTGTGAGGCCATGTACTTCTCCAGGGGACTCTCCACTCGGCCCAGGTTTAACATGGCTGGACTGGGGTTCTGCTCTGGTGCTGGGTCATCGCTCAGCAGCAATTTCCCTTTGAAGTTATGGACCACACAGACCACCTGAACACAGAGGATTAGGAGTAAATAGTTAGTGCAAAGAGAGGGAAAAAACATGTGAGTGCAAATGTGTTGTTGAGCCTGTTAGTCATAGAGCTGAATCCTGACAGACACTCTGTTTACTGCACAGTTCCTCAGCCTATCACTGACTCAAACAAAGTAATTCAATGACCCATATCAGCTGAAGAGTCCTTTGACCTGGCACAAATAAGTATCCAGTTACATTCCAAATAACTATACCACTGATGATATACATCCCGTTATTATTCTTAAATGTAAATGATCTTGCATTGCCATAAAACAAATTTTAACCATATCCTCCATGCTTTAGTTTACACTGGTTCCTTGTCCAGAGGGAAACTGGCTTTACCCATCACAATCTCAGATATCTACTTCTTGCAGCCACAATGCATGCATGTTAGTCAAATATATATGAAAAAATATAAAATTATTTACAATCATATATTACACTGTAAAGCGGGGGTGTCAAACTCAAATTGGTGAGGGGCCAAGATAGTAAATAAGACTCCTTTCAGGGGCCAAAGACACTTGGGTGTCTCTTATTAAATTTTACAGTGTGTGAAGGTTTCATCTTCATCTTCTTTCTTTATCTTTTTCTGTCTTTATCACATCAGTTTGTTTTTAACATAAAATTCCTCCTTTTATGCATCATTGTCACACATCATTTTGTGAATTCACTTCAATTTGTGCAACTTCACCCATTTTGGCCCCTTTAAAAGGGTTACTCCTGTTTAGTGTCATTTTGTGGTGGTATTCTTCCCTATTACAGATCTCTAGAATAGTTTAGTTCCTTTTGTCTCTGAGTGCAAAGTGCTAAAAAATCACTCACTACATTCATTGCAGGGCCAAATAAGACATTGCAAAGTGCCTCATTTGGCCCCGGGGCCTTGAGTTTCACATGTGTGCTGTAAGGTAACACAAGACCAACACTGCTGACTGTGAAACTTGCCAGTTTCTTTACTACTGTAACACACTCCTTTAACGAGACGTGCTTTTTGAATTCTACCTCCAAACCAAAATGACAATTCCATGTTTCACTCTCAATTTTCAGCTATTGATTAAGAAAATGTAGCATATTTGCAGCCTGCAGCAGAACAGGCTAGCCCCAGCACAGAGCACGGAGCACAGAGAATGCTTCAGAGGATGTTGAGGAGTATGTAGGTCACATGCACGGACTCCCCCTGTGGCTGCTGCTGGAGCTTTGAGAGATGGAGCTCCTCTAATAAGCAGCTAAATGTGGTTTGAGGACCAGCATAAAGCAGAACAGACTGGATATCTGCACAGAGACAACTGACAAAACAGTGCACTATGAAAACACTGGACTGCACATGTCACTAAAATATGTCCATGCAGAATTTAAAGGTCACAAAGACTGAATTGCAATAAATTTAGAATAGTTTAATATTGTTATTATATAATATAGTTTCTTTATGTTTCAGTGACTATTTCTTATCTGCTATCTTTCGCATTTTGTTTTCTTTTAAAGCTTAGATGAGCAAATGACTAGACCCCATACTCTTCCACAACTGGGTAAAACTGACCCCTATTGGAATCAATACATTGCAGATACGAGTGACAGCGCCCCCTGCTGCTGAGAAGTCACAGAGCGACAGTGGCTGCTCATGGTGCAGTGTGTTGTATTTTTAAAAAATTATGTAGTTTATCATAAAAGTAAAGCTCCACAGAGCTGTTTTGACTTGCTCCATCTTGTCTTCTTCCCCCAAGACCTGACAGTACAGCACCACAGACATAAAGTTACACATAGTAGATCGGACCTTTATATTTACACTAATGATCGTTATCTGATCCAGCTTTTTTGTCCATAGTGGGACTAGTTTCCTGTCCAAGAATTGGATCGGTGCTTCCCTAATGTTGACTTTACATTTTTGAGCAGGCCATGTTGCTGGAGGATCTGTTTTTTAATATCTGCTTTGCTGGTGGTAGAAGGTCAAAATTCAACAAAGTAGTCCAGTGACTCGACCAGACCCGGTCTGCGGTCTGCTAATTGGGGGTGGCTGGTTTAGATGTTGTCTGAAGATGATGATGAAGATGTTGTGTTTTTTTAAGGTTATTCCTGTTTCTATATGCTAAAGGTTTACACTTTTCCTCCAAAGCAAATTAAAAACTTCCATATTGATGTGGATAAAGTTAAGGAGTCTTTTTAAACCTCTTTGTCCAAGACTGACACATGATCAAGTAAAATTAGTTTGAGACACCTTTAAAAAGTTGTCTCAGGTCTCAAGTTCTAGATCTAGTTTTCCTGTGACTGAAGATCAGAAATCAAAATAGAGGTTGTTGCTGTATTTATCTGTACACACACACACACACACACACACACACACACACACACACACACACACACACACACACACACACACACACACACACACACATTCTGAACAGGTTTGCAGAATCTGAGCTTTCATTCACAATAATGATTAGAGTGTTGAGCACATGTTCTAGTGTGAGTATAAAAAGGAGTTAGCAGTAGTTCAAAGCACAAGTGGAAGTGGTCTCACCAGGAAAGTGGCGATGGCAGTGCCAATGATGTAGCCCGCAATGACGTCTGCCCAATGGTTACGGTACTCTGCCACTCGGTTCAGACCGGTGAGGAAGGCCAGACACATGAGGCCCAGCGAAAGGACAGGTTTGGCCAGACGAGTGCCTTTGGCCTGCACCGTGCACGTCACATACATCTGTAACAGACAGGATAAGAGAGAAAAGGAGGTAAGCTCCCTGACTGGTCTCTACAAGTCTGTTTTTGACCAAGGGCAAGATGGTTCAGTTGGAGTAAGCTACATAAACAGAAATCTTCATTCAAGCATCATATGAGACATTGACTTTTTCCTGACACAAAAATCTAGAGAAGTGCACCAGCTGGGACTATTTTGAAATAGGAAACTTAAAACAGGGCATACCAGACTGGAGTTCTACTGAGTGAGTTAAGGTTCACAGTAGCAGTACAGAACTGGTCACAACACATACACAAAACAACATAATCTCAAATGAAGCTGGTTTTTTGTGATAAGCAGCATTTTGCTGAGAAGAAAAACTGCAAAATTATGTATGTATGTATGTATGTATATGTACTGTCTCAAATTGGTTTTACAGTTTTTAGTAATTGCTAAAGCACATTTTCTGACACTTGGAGCCAGTGTGGAAAATGTTTACAGACAAACTAGAAACTCAGAACGTCTTACAACATCTGCAAAATGAAATACTTGGAGAAAAACTTTTGTAAAAATTACACTTTGTCTAAATGTGACACCTTCATATCAGGTTTATAAATCTTTTCATCAACCTTTGCCCACTGCTGCGAAAAAATCTATTGCGTTTTTTTACATTTCTTCTAAAGAAAGGCCTGTAAACATGTTCATTTGAGGCATTTAGCAAATAGGACTGGGATGCAATGATGAACAAAATGTTATGTTATGTTAATGTCTTATGTAGAAATGAAAAACATGCTATAGATTTTTTACAGCAGTGTTTGATGGATAGATTTATAGCACTGGTGACAGTTTGTCACCATTTCTTTACGTTTTTCACAAAGTGCTTCATTATGCGTTCTGAGATTTTCTGTGACTTGAGTGTATAGTTTTAGATTTTGTTGGTAAACATTAGCCACACTGGCTCCAAGTTTCGGAAAACATACATTAGCAATTGCAAAAAAAACCTGACAGGCCGGACATGTAAAGATAATTGTGTCCACTCCATGTTAAAAAATTTGTACTACGCCTATTCATTAAAATCAATATAATGGCAAATGTGAAGAGATATTATCTGTGTGTAGATACAATGGTAGAACGGCAAAAGTACTGGGCATTCATGGCTCCATCAGTCACAGCAAGTCATCCAGATCCGGAAGCAGTTAAGCAGCCACAGACCATCACACTACACCACCATATTTGACTGTTGGTATGATGTGAATTGCTGTGTTACTTTTATGCCAGATGTAACAGGACACACACCTTTCAGAAAGTTCAACTTCTTATATTTAAAGTTGTTTCATGGCCTGAAACATTTAAGTGTGACAAATGTGCAAAAAACTAAGAAATCAGTCATTTATAAATGCTTGGTTGCTATATTACACATCTCAACGGGCTGTATATAAAAAAATAGTCATGTGTTATTTTTCACCAGGTTAAGAAAACAAAACTGTCCTTGCTATTGTATATTTTGTGAGATATGCAGCAGGTTATGGTTGTGCAGCTGATGACTGCAAAACCAGGCAGACCAATCTGTCCACCGCCTGGACTGATTACAAGAAAGCCTAAGACTCAATGCCACACACATGGATCACGGAATGCTTGGAGATATTCAACATCAACAGGACTCTAAGATCCTTCATTGCAAACTCAATGAGGCTGTGGAAGACCACCCTTGAGGCCAATTGCAAGCCAATTGTCCAAGTGTCCATCAGATGTGGCATATACCAAGGAGATGGTCTGTCCCCACTGCTGTTCTGCATAGGTCTGAACCCCCTCAGCCAAATGATCACCAAGACTGGCATGGATACCACAACCACCTCCCTACATGGATGACATCAAGCTGTACGCCAAGAGCGAGACATTGACTCACTGATCCACACAACCAGGATATACAGCACTGACTTCGGAATCTCATTCGGACTTGAGAAGTGCGGTCACATGGTGACAAAGAGAGAGAAGGTAGTCCATACAGAAGGGGTCTCACTCCCAGAAGTCACAATAACAGACATTGAGGAGAGCTACAAGTACCTGGAAATCCCACAAGCAAATGGCAACCTTGAAGAGGGTTAGAGAGAAGAAATGCAGCAACAGCCAAATACCTACAACGAGTAAAGCAAGTCCTAAGGGATCAGCTCAATGTCAAAAACAAGGTCTGGGCAATTAACAGCTATGCCCTGCCAGTAATCAGATACCCTGCTGGAATAATAAGCTGGCCAAAGGAAGAGATACAGACCACAGATGTGAAAACATGGAAGATCCTGACCATACATGGAGGGTTCCACCCCAAATCCAGCACCCTGAGATTGTACTCTAAGTGCAATGAAGGAGACAGAGGAGTGAATGTCCGAACCACTATCCAGGACGAAACATCCAAGATCTTGGAATACATCAGGAAAATGGCCCTGACGGATAAAGTACTTGAATGTCAGGAAGAGGAATAAAGGGGAAGAAGTGCTGGAGGTACCATAGTGGGAGGAGAGGCCCCTATATGGGATGTACCACCGTCAGATAACTGAAGTGGCTGATATCAAGAAATCCTACCAATGGCTAGAAAGGGCTGGACTGAAGGACATCACAGAGGCACTCATCGTGGCTGCACAGGAGCAGCACCAGAGCAATCGAGGCCCATATATACCACACCAGACTAGACCCCAGGTTCAGGCTGTGCAAAGAGGCCCCTGAGACAATCCAGCACATAATGGCAGGGTGTAAGATGCTGGCAGGGAAAGCATGCATGGAACGTCACAACCAAGTGGCCGGTATCTGTGCAGAGTATGGACTGGAAACCCCTTGGTCAAAGTGGGAAACACCTCTGAAGGTAATAGAGAACGACCAAGCCAAGATCCTGTGTGACTTCCAGATACATACCAATAAAATGGTAAAGGCGAACCAACCAGACATTGTGGTGGACAAACAACAGAGGAAAGCTGCTGTAGTGGACATCGCAATACTTAGTGATTGCAACATCAGGAAAAAGGAACATGAGAAGCTAGAAAAGTACCAAGGCCTCAATGAAGAACTTGACAAGGCCTGGAAAGTGAAGGCTACAGTGGTGCCCGTGGTCATCAGAGCATTCGGGGCAGTAACCTCCAAACTGGAGGAGTGGCTACAGCAGATCCCAAGAAAAACATCAGACATCTCAGTCCAGAAGAGCGCTGTTCTGGTAACGGCCAAGATACTGCACAGAACCCTCAAGCTCCCAGGCCTCTGGTAGAGGACCCGAGCTTGGATGGATGAGACCACCTGTGGAGGGCAAGAGGACGATTTTTATATATTCATTCATTCATTTTCTACCCCTCTGTCCCGTTAGGGATCGCGGGTGGCTGGAGCCTATCCCAGCAGCTTGGGGCCTTAGGCGGGGTGCACCCTGGACAATGGCCAGTTAGTCGCAGGGCTGACACGTAGAAACGAACATTGACATATATATATATATATATATATATATATATATATATATATATATATATATATATATATATATATATATATATATATATATATATGCCCAAAGACAACCATGTATAGGTCAATTGGCAACTCTAAAGTATCCCTAGTGAATATGACAGTTAATGGTTGTTTATGTTCGTCTATAAGTGTCATCCCTGCGACGAGCTGGCCATTGTCCCACCTAAGGCCCAAAGCTGCTGGGATAGGTTCCAGCCAACCGCGATCCCTAAAGGGACTAAGTGGAAGAAAATGAAAATGTATATATATATACAGTGGCGGGCTTAGCAAATTTGGGGCCCTAGGCAAACTTTGAGGGGGGATGACAACACCATTACATCCCTGATATATACTACATCCACTTGTGTTTTATTTGCATTATTTGCATGTATTCATAATTCTTTTACCATATACTTTAATGGACAGGCCTCAGTATATTGTATATTAACCTTTATTGCAATATTATTATTGGCATTTGATCTACAAACATGATTTTCAAATGCCACAGTTCATCTGCTTGAAAGACTCACCAATAATGCTGATTCTTATTTTATACTTATTCTACACTTATTATAGTTTCTGAAGAGTGTCTATGCCTCTTCTCCAGCTGCTGTGTATGTGTTGTGCTCTCTACAGCCTCATGCCTCTCTGTTTCCATTCCATTTTGAACTCTGCTGCTCCCCCCTGACATTGGTGCTCCGCTCTGCCCATGATTCATGATGCTCTTACAGATCGTATAATGTGGGCCTGGTCACATGTAATGTGTGCGCGTGCGCTCTCCACTGCCGGGTCAAGGTGAAATCCTGCTCCGAGTCACAGCCGGACAAGCTGTCATATCCCATCATATTTACTGAGAACACACCACATGATTCACCCTCGAGATGGAACCACAACTCCAAAGTTAGACTCACTCTGCTCTAACCCAAACAATGGAGCAGAATTGCACAGTTTTCATCTAAAAGCCAACCTGTGCAATGTTGCAAAGCACACATAAGGCCATTTATAATAAAACAGTGTGAGTTTGCAGAAGGCTGTGATGAAGCAAATGCCACAGCCGAACAAACACATGGACTGACTGGTATTGAAATGTCAAATACTCTTGATAACATATTTGTTCTGTAAAATTATGTATCCCTGAGGGAAAACCCAAAGATTTCAACATCCACAACATTCCACATCTAAAGAATCAGGCAGAACAGTCTTCAGCATCATGATACTACACTGCATCAGATATAAACTAGAAATGTTTGCAATGGCATATGGATGCTGACGCATCATTCATATTCTACCACTTAGTCCCGTTTGGGGAGAAAAATTAGATGCAAATTGAAAATAAATAGTCAAACGAAATGGTCATTCTAATTGGATAAAAGTCTGCCCACATTTAAAGACTGTATGGTTGATATTAAATGTCTTTTCATACAGCAGGAATCAAACAAATACGCTGCTAAGGGAAAGGGCACAGTGTTTACATGATGACTCTTGGAATGAAACGGCTTTACTATTACCCTTCACCCTTTGTCCCTCTCTGTCCTTCTCTGTCTGGGAGTTGAAAAAAGGTCTTTGCCTCTGTCCACTCACCCCAGCTGGACCTGAGAGAGGTTTTTTACCCAATAAAGGGAGTTTGTTTTACCATTTCATAACAACAATATTAATAATAATAATAACAACAATAATAGATATTATTGTGATTATGATTATGATTATTATTGTTGTTGTTGTTGTTGTTATAAAGCAACATCCACACATAAATTAAAAAATCCACGGGAGAACTAGCTGTGGATCCTGAATGACTGAGAATCCATGTATGAATCCTACATTACATAATGCTGTTTAGCGCTGTCTGTCTGTCTCATCAAGGAAGAGATCTCACCTGAACCGCTAACCTGCTTGAAAGCAGGTTCACTTTCAGGCAGACAATAGAAACATGGCCCACTGACCAATCAGTAACAAGAAATGAGCTACCAGTGCCGAGAAGGAGAAAGAAGCTGACTGGGCACAAGTGTACAGTGAAGTAGCAACACTGATGTCATATTGTAACTTAGAGATTTAAACACATGAATGGCCATGTGCTCAAAATTGGTTTTATCATCAGCATTATGTTGAGATCTACGAATGAATAAAACTCAAAAGGTATTGATTTTAATACAGCATTCAAAACGTAGACTCCACACTTCTCTCGGGTTTAGTCTTTAGCTGCTATCAATTAGTCTCTGGTGCTGTTCATTTGCTCGAGTTTAGTGTAATATTGTATTTTTCCTCATGTTGAATCTTTCCCACATGAAGCCGTGATTGGCTGCTCAGTGCTGATTCTGACTGTTTCACATGAACACATTTGACCTCCAGAAAGAAACCCAGGGTTAACTCAACGAGTTTTGTGTTACCACTGATTCAGACCAGGTTTTGTCTAACTAGGTAGGAGAGACATAGGTCGTAGGTGTTAACCTATTGTCCAGGGTGTACCTCACCTCAGGCCCAAATATGCAAGGACAGGCTCCAGTCCAGAAGCTCAATGAATAAATATGAATGATGAAAGCATTAAAACCCTAGGTTGACTGATGAAACTGCTCAACTATTGCTCTTCACCCTTTTGTCCATCTCTGTCCTTCTCTGGGAGTTGAAATGAGGTCTTTGCCTCTGTCCACTGGACCTGACAGAGGTTTTTACCCGATACGTTTTTGTACATTCCACTGTTGCCATTGGGCTTGCCACGGGAATTGGTAGGTTTTTTATTATTATTATTGTTTTAATTTGCGCTATATAAATAAAGTCGTTTTGAGTCAAATACAACTTATCTTTTGCTGCTAAATATAGACACCACATGGGATAGCTGTATGCAAGTAATCATGTAAAAAAAAAAAAAAGTGTTTTGCCCCAAAAGGATTGATGATTATCTATATGAATAATTAAATGTATGTGTGCAGTTTTGTCTGGTGACAGTTCACAGATGATAACTAACATTTATATGAAGTGGTGTAAGGCAAAGTTAGACACTGAAGTTGTCTACTCTGGCTTTAACAAACCTCTCCAGTTGGATGTAGAAATAAGCAGTATTTCTGTCCCTGAGGCAGCCTGCAGCAGTGACTCTTAGATGTATAGTTGGATGTAATGTTCCAGCAGGCCTTTATTTGACCTGACACTAGGGTCAGCCTGATTTCTCCTCACAGCTTCAGCCTCTGTTTCATCTCCTGCTGAAAGCTCATCCATAAATTTCCTCTTTAATGTCCTACATCATGGACCTGTTAGTGGAATGGAGAGAGTGACATGACAGAGTCTAGCTCAGGAGACGAGGGTCAGCACTGCTCAGACTGTTCCACTCCGTCTGTCCTTCAGGAGATACACAGGGTTATGGAGAGTTTACATTCAAATGCCCCTTATTAGACTAATATTTAATGATGTACATTAGTCATTATAATGACTGATGACTAATCAGCTCCATTGACATGTCTTGAAAGGTTCTGTAAAGTTAACACACACACACACTGTCAGGGCGGAGTGGCTCAGGTGGTAGAGCAGGGCCTCCAATAACCAGAAGGTTGGTGGTTCGATTCCTGCTGTGTGTGCAGCCTGCCTCTCCATCTGCCCCAGGTGTGAATGTGTGTGAATGGGGTAAATGGAAGCATGGTGTAAAGTGCTTTGGGTGCCTGTGAAGGGCATGAAAAGTGCTATATAAATGCACGCCATTTACAAAAAAAAACAAACATATACATACATACTACGACAAAACAAAGAGCCTCCTAGGATGCAACTCAAAAAGCTCAGAAGAAACCAAAAATTAACTTAGTGCAGCCTTACTGCAAACTGCCTTGTCTCTCCTTCTCCTCCACACAATTAACCTTTTAATATCACCTCACCTGGCTGAAAGGCACCATGATCCTCAAGGGAAGGGAGATTGCCCCATTAAACACAACAATGACACAGATTAACTGATTAACAAACCAAAACTCAAAACCACAGCATATTTGAAGCAATAAAACTGAACTAACAAATTCACAATACATGAATTAAGCTTTAACATAAATCAAATCACTTTCACAGGTTGAAATGACAAACCTATACCCAACAAAATCAATCCTACCTGACCACTCATAACTGGTTGTCTAAAATGGATTTGGCTTCATGTGATGTACTGTTTTTCAGATTGGTTGTATGTTTTTCAAATGTTGCGTATGTTAGTACCACTGCGTCAATTCAGATTGGTTGTATGTCCATCTAATTACATTCAAACATAGTTTAGTCTGTGTCTGTTTTTTTCCGTCTCCTGGAAATCACACTTTATTCAACAGGGACCAGTCTAATTCTTTGTGTAGAAATGAAAAAGAATTTCCCACTTTGTGGGTCGCGGTGGCTGGAGCCTATCCCAGCTGCTTTGGGCCTTAGGCGGGGTACACCCTGGACAGTGGCCAGTTCGTCGCAGGGCTGACACTTAGACGTACATTGACAGACAACCATTCACTCTCACATTCATCCACTAGGGGCACTTTAGAGTCACCAATTCACCTATACATGCATGTCTTTGGACGGTGGGAGGAAGCCGGAGATCCCGGAGAGAACCCACGGTGACACGGGGAGGACATGCAGACTCCAGTACTGTAGTATTATCTCAAAATCTTAACTAGAGCTAAAAAATACTCTTTCAAGTCTGTGTCTACGATTATGAATATAATCGTTAGCTGCAGTCGTTTAAAAGTTAAAATGTGTTTTGATGAGTTTAATAATCTAATCCAATGTAATATCTGTTTCACAAACAACCCTATTTTAGAAAATCCCATGTTTCCACACACACATACTCTTGTTTACACTATATATTCCTTCAAAAACAAGTCAGGGTTAAAGAGGCAACAGCAATCTTGTTTTGAACTAATCGTAGACTTGGTGCCTGACAAAAACTCTTTAATCAACTTATATGAACGAATGAACTAACTTTTGAACAAACAGTTGTGCAAAAATGACATCACTAGTGATAATTTGAGTTGTGTCAGTGCAAAGCATTTCACACTGTACCCTGCAGCTGGGATAGGCTCCTCCCCCCTAAGAGAATCAGTAGTAAAATATGAATGAATCTTGTTTTTGAAATTTTGGAGAAACCTTAATAAAATGACCAAAATAAAGTGACCCTAGACATACTACTCTTATAAAAGCTGGACATTTGAGAGTTTTTTTAGGATTTTTTTTTTTTTTTTTACCTTTTTGGCCTTTGTTGGTAGTATGACTGTGGCCTGGACGGGAGATGGGGTGGGGGAGGGTGGGTAATGACATTGGGAAGATGACTGGACTGTGTTTTGGACCCGGGTCTCCCATGTGCTGGGCATATGCTCAGGTAGAGCATATGCCCATGTGCTGGGCATATGCTCTACCTGAGCTGCCAGGGGTGCCCCCCAAATGGACATTTGTGAATGGATTTTGAGAATCACATTTAAAATTCAGATATCTGAAATGCCTCTAAAGTGGGCCAGCTGCTGAGCCAGCTGTTCTAGAGCCGACTGAACAGTGCTCTGAGCAAAAGCCATTGAGCCTGATGTGATTTACATAAATAGACAGTATTTACCCTCTCACAGTGAGGAGATGTGAAGAGAGGAAAAGCGGGGACCGCAAAATGCAACTTCTGCAGAGTCGAGTATAATCAGCTTTGGCAGCTGAGAGTGCTGGCAGTGTGAAAGTACATAGAAAAATAGAATTACACCAACATGGATCCCTCCTTAGTTCTGCCCCACATTCATATTCAGTAGTCACACACTAGCTCTCTGTTTAAAAGTGTCATTATGTTTTTCTATGTCTGGATGCAGGCACCAGATTATCAAAGGCCTATTAAAAACAGACAAACACTGACCTTTGTGACCTTTAGAGGCAGGTTTACTGAGCTGCATTACTCTGTGTATGGTGCTAATATGATGTTCAGTGGCAGGAAGTGGCTAAATTAGTGGCTGCTAGGATTACGTTTAGGATTAAGCTCAACCAACAGCTTATTTTCAGTAACAACTGCACCAGTCCTTAAAGGTCCCATATTATGCTAAATCGACTTTTCTGAGCTTTTAACCATGTTCTAACGTTGTTTCTACCTCAAACACATACCCAAAGTTGTGTTTTGTTTCATTCGCGCATGTTTGAGTAATTTATTTAGTTTGAGCTACAGTCCTTTCAACGGGCTGTTTCACACAATGACGTCAATATGTGAAATAAACCACTCCTCTCCAGGAAGTGCTCCTCTACCCTCCTCCTGCCCCTCTCTCCTGCACTGTCAACAAGTGCCGCTCTGCAGCTCAGACACAGAGAAGCATCGCTGCTACTGTTTTAGCTTACTTACCGTCAGCAACATGCACACCTGTATTACTGCATAGCTCTACATATTGCTAGGCTACTTTATTATAGTTCTTTCAATATACTGCACAACAACTACCTTAGGAGTCTCCAGGCAGCATACATTCTCAACTTCAGTAGGCATTGTACGGTCATTTCCACATGTGCACTGATAAACAGAAGCAGTTAACACGCGCTATGCTACGGCCTACACCATAGAAACATACACAATAAATAGTTTCTCATTTACCAAGCAGAAACGTCTTGTAGAAGCCTTCTTTTTTTTTGTGTTTGCTCATGTTCTTCAAGCTCGGTGTCAGACTCTGGGTCGAAGATATACGGCTCAGTTATTCTCAAAGCTATGGCTGAAAAAGTTTTCACTGCGTTGTGCTTTTTTTATTTTCGGCTGGTTCCCGCGCGCTTGGTGTTTCTGCAGGGTGGCGTGAGAGAAAAAGTGGGGGGGGCCAGCACGGAAGGGCTGGGCTTCAAAGTGACAACGCTAAGTTGGACCGTTTTTTTTGGGATTTTGGTTAACACTTTTCAAAACTTTTTATTTAAAATAATTGTTGTGTGTTTCATGTTGTAAAACGCGATATGGTAACCTAAATGTATCCAAAATACACTGTATAATGTTAAAAATAGTATAATATGGGACTTTTAAAGTGAAAAAGGATAGTTTAATGTTTTGTAAATGTAACTCCATAAAATGCTTTTAGAGCTACCTTAATTATCTAATCCCACAGTGATTAGTTATCAGCAGACTCCTGGTTTGGAGAAACAGGCAGAAGACAATGACACAAAATCTAAGTTATGATCTGCTGTAAATGGAACCATTGAAGAAAATAATTTAAAACAACTGTGAATTACTTCAGAGTTCTGAGGTTGTAGAAATGAGGAACAGCATAAAAGCACTTTTGTGATGAAACAAATGAACAGCCATGTCAATGAATGCAGAAAATAAGCTCCGCTAAGCTTGAAATGCTAACCATTTTACAATAGGAAATCCAACACAGCAAGTTTTTTTCTTTTAACCTAAAAATAATGGAAAAAGAAAGCAAATTACAACATCTATGAACTACTAAAATGTTAACGCATGTTTAGAAGCTTTGCAAAGACAAATTAAGATTGGAGCCTATAAAATAACCATTTCAGTGCTCGACCAAAGCTTTTCATAGACTGACTTGGGCAATTTTAAGATACAACACATAAATGTCTGTAGTGACAGCTACCCATCAAGGCTAAATGGAAATATATACCACATGTGTGTGACATCATAAACCTGTAAATTAATATATCTAAATGATAAGTGGATGTACACTAATATTCAAAGGTGCAATAAGATCAGAGACTCACAGCCAGGTAGAGCGCAGCATAAACACTTAGGGCAGCCTCTTTGGAGGAAGGTTTTGCGGGCCCTCAGGATGTCATCTTGGTTGCCCGTGCATGCCTCCTGGTGGCTGATGTAGCGCAGAGCCTGCTGACAGCCCAGAGCCGTG
>JAWCTZ010000981.1:0-26842 GCA_036850595.1 Rhyacichthys aspro | reverse complement strand
GAAATTGAAAACTCGATTAATAGCACAGCCCTACCAGTCGTCACATGATCAGCGATTGAAGGGGGCGTGTCTCTAACGACAGGAAATGCCAGTTGGATTGTAGGGTATAGCTGATTGACAGCAGATGTACTTAATGAGTGGGCCGTAAGGGACGTGGAAGTGGGAAAGGGGCTGGAGCAAAAGATGGATGACCGGCGGTTCACACAGCCACGGTTCTACAACAAGTAAGAACTGGGCCGAGAATTCAAAGTGAGGAATTTAGTGTCGCTAAAACGACTTTTCCAAACTATCTTGTCTTGACTTTCCCCTCCCGCCAGCTGTGTGTAGTTACAGTGTGACCCCAATAAAGTCTCCTCCCTGCTGCTGCCCATAAAGGGGTAAATAACCGCCCCTCCCTCTCTGTTTATTACCACCTGGGGCAGTAAAAGCAGCTGTCTAGCCCTTCAAAATCGGCCCGGCCTGCACTGGACCCCGTAAAAACACACACATGTACTCACACATTCACATACCAAACTCAAAACACACATTCTGGGAACTCTTCACACTGTACATGCAGCTCATAAAACAGCACTGAGGCTCTCCCAAAAGTGGGAAAAAACTCTGGTGGGCAATCACACATGACCTGTCAAACCACCTTGAAAGCACAAAAAGAGAGCAGTTTAATGAGATTACAGCATATTTGGAGACATGGCAGTGTAAAAGTGGAAAGATACTGCACATAAATAAAATCTCACGTCGGTGTGATTGACGTTTGAGTGAGAGCAGGTTGGTTTAGGCACCCCGCAGCCACAGCAGGCTCCTCTTTGATACACGACAGATGAGTAGTGTGTGTGCGCCTGCATACTTCAGCGGGTGTCACAAAGGCACGATGTGAGATGATTTGTGGCCCGCTTGATGCAAATACTGCACTATCCATTGCATTTTGAGTGTTTTACAGCAACATCCAAGGCCTGCAGGAAGAAATGCACGACTGAACACAACGTTGCATAACAGTACCTACACG
Source organism: Rhyacichthys aspro (assembly GCA_036850595.1). NCBI lineage: Eukaryota > Metazoa > Chordata > Actinopteri > Gobiiformes > Rhyacichthyidae > Rhyacichthys > Rhyacichthys aspro. Next base: position 25,839 of record JAWCTZ010000981.1, on the reverse strand, counting down.
TACTGCACTGTCTCCGGGCAGGATACTGATTTTACACCTCCATGCACCGGCGAGACTGCAAAAACCCACCGCGTATACGTAACTCCGACATGCACCGCGGTGAAAAGAGCACCAATCTCCTGTGGCAAGGGCAATTAGACCACCCAGGACACCGAGGAGGCCTCTTGTAAAACACTGGTCAAGAATAGTGACTCATGAGGTCGCACACAAGCTGCTACTGTCATTAGCGTTTCAAGTGTTTACAGGAAAAAATAAGTCGTCAAAAACCACATGGTAAACAAATCTGTGACGCAAAAAACCCCAAAACAAAACAGAAAACAGGCCAGTTTGAAGCTAATGTGACATTCAAACCAAAAGCGGTCATTTGGGAAATCAAAGAAGAGAAAGGCTGACTCAGAGAACGTATGAAAGCAGTAGTGAGCTCATCCACTTAACGTCTGAGTCTAATTTTTATAGAAGATGATTCATTCTTACGAGGAAGCAGTTTCAGATGTGCAGACCTTTACATAGCCCTGCAGGGAGAGTCCCCCGAGCTAAAAGCAGCTAATGCCTGGCCTGACAAGAGCATCCTCCTTCTCCCATCAGCGACAATAGCCTCACAGTCTCCTCTGCTTGTTTCAAAGAAGTCTTTGTCCACGTCAACGCTGAAGTGATAAATTTGATTACAGGCATCTGCTGACCTGAGGGGCCGAGAGATGGATGAGACGCTTCCAAAACAGAAAATAAGAGTTAACCATTGTCAGTAGCAACAGACTAAATATTTGGTAGCTCTTTGTAATAACTGTGTGTCCTCATTCCACAGTATTTTTGGGGTTAATAAATTTTGCATCTATTGTTTTTCATGCAATAACTATTCTTTTGCATCAATGGCAAGACAATCTAACAGAAAAAAACAAAAATTTTGGATTGGGGATTGCTATAGCAGCTTATAGCACATTACGAGTCTTGTTAAGATCTGTGATTCAGCCTGATCAAATTTTAAGGCATTTGGTAATGTTTTACAGTGTAATAATCTGTTTAAATGTTTCAAAGTACTCTGTGATGTGTATAGAATGTATTATTTGTGCTCTCAAGGATTCGAGATTCAGGATTTTGATTGCCAACAACTGTGCAGGGCTCTCACAAGGTCAAGTTAAAAGTTTAAAAGCAAAAAAGAAACAACAGCTAGTTTAAAAAGTGGTTCTTAAAACACTATAAAGGAATGATAATTTAAAAAGACGCAAAATAATAAATCAAATTCTGTCTCTAAAGTGCTTGTGCATAATAATATCCCACGAAGGTGAGCAGAAAAGTAGAGGGTGAGTACTGTGAGATCATCAGGCATTAAAGGGTGATCAACTGTCAATGCTCCATGACTCATGTCTTTTATTATAGGATTAACCCACTTCAAACACATCGGCACATGTTTTTTGTGTCTTTGCATTTGAGAGACACTCGCTTCATTCATTTGCAAAAAAAAAACAACATGTCTTCAACACATCCAGGTGCCCACAAACGCAGCCTCAGTGAACCCCGTGCATCATTCACACAGGTTCCTCGAGCCTGCATTCGATTACTGCCAACATAAGGTTCAGCTTATCACCCTCTTTCTCTACATCCCGCTCCTCTTTTGACCGGCTCCAGACGTGGTCCAGACTGCAGGCATACCAGAGGCCCTCATGTCATAGCTGAACACAGAGTAACTATCGCCGAGGTGTGCCGTGGTGTCATTTGACAGGCTGCAGAGGACTTTGATTTAGGAAACGGGAGTTTAGGAAACACACCTTATAAAAATGACCGCAGAACGTACCTGGTGTTCACAGGGAAGCGTGTGTGACGACCAAAAGCTAAAAGGTACGTGAACTTTTAATAAACCCAGTGTTTTTGAAGAAAATAAATGCAAAACTGCACGCTTTTTTTCTTATTCCTGCTACGTTAGAGTATTACATGCTGGTGCTATGTTTTTCTTGCCTTTTCAGCTTAACAAGTCAATTCTATGTCTGATATTGATTTAGGGGAAATATACCATGGACTTGCCAGCTAACGTAGTACGCCCAGTGTACATTCCTCTCCTTTTCATTGCAAATATATATTCATCTTTTGAGGTCATTTGTTAAGTCATCTACTCCATTAGTGCAACCATTTCACTGATGTTGTGATAGAATTCTGATCCAAACTTTGATTTCACGTCCGCAGAAGTGCTGTGTAGGTTTCCGATCAAGTTCATCAGAATGTCCACGCAAATAATAATCAACAATCACTATTCTGCAGGCTCCTGTGTGTTTGCTGAACTGTAAACTAAGAACTCATGTCGAGTGTGAGTGAACCATTACACAATGATGCAGTCGAGACACAGAAAACATGCACAAAGATGTGAAAAGGACCATTACAGCAAGGACACTAATGGAGCTCAATGTCAAGTGACCATTACGATGAAGTGAGAGAGGTCAATAATGCAGTAATGACTATCCTCTCCCAAAGGACTCATACATCCATAATCTAAAGCTTTTACACAGTAGACATTGACCACTAATAAATTTAGCCTTAAAAGCCACAGCACTCATAATGTCAAGGAAGATATTCATTAACATTAAAATGGTCTCAGGTGGAAAAACTGATTTAGAACAAGATCTGACGTCAGTGGACCATTATGAGTCAAAGCCCAACCAGAAGAGGAAAGTTACAGCTCACTCCAGCTTTATTATTTGAAACATAGCGGCACCAAGTGGTTTCAAAAGATAAAGCAGAGATGGAGCAGTAAGAATGCTTGAGCTCACTTTTCTTCTGAAGTTTGAATTCATGATAAAATAAGCTGTGTTTGCTTATATACAGTGAGTCTGATGAGTGGCTTTGTATAGCCAATAGCAGCCTATAACTGTATACCCAATGTCGCACCAGATTATTTGGGGGTCATCCAATACATTCACAGAGTTTTAACCCTAGACAGAAAAGTTCACCTTTTAACCACATGACGGCAGTGTTCCTTTCAATGTTTTGTGTTTCAATATGTGTCAAGGCTTTTACACTAAGTCATTAAAAATATATATAATGTAGACCTCATCTCCACTTTCAACAATACAATCATTTACAGTTATTTAGCCATCATCACAGTGTAGTTTTTGTGCCTTCATCGTCATCCTACATCATCTTAAACCCAGTTTGGGAAAAATAAGCACACTCTTTAACTGAGACAAGTATCAATGATCTTTTTTTTCTAGGGAATACATTCTAGGGAGTGATTTTTTTTAAATAATTTCCTTCTAAATATAAAACAGAACAGAATTAGATAGTAGTAGATATTACACACAAGCTTTATGTTCTCCTTTAAGCAACACCTCAAATTGTCAGTGGCAATATATGTTCACAGGGAACACCATTGAAAGTTTGTATTGTTAATTCGTTTATAACTAACTATTATTTATACTTATTATTTATACTACTATTTATTTTTGCAGATTTTTAAATTGAATTGATGAAGTGTTGTATTAAATTTACTGTTTATTGCAGAATTAGTAAATATATTTGTAAAGTGAGTTTTAATTGAACAAAAATTTTGATTTAGGAAATGCTTTTAGAATTGGTCTATTAATTCACAAATTTATAGATGCAATTGCAAATTCATTTTAAGTTCAAGTGGGCCTTAAAATCCTTCATGGTTTGCAGCAGGGCCACGCCCACAACATTTACATTATCAAATATTGTAAAGAAAAATTTGATCTCACTCAATTTTCATGTTAATGAGATGAAATATGTTTGAACAGCACCACTACGAAGATGAATAGGGACAAAGTCAAAGTTCCTCACCAGTAGGTGGTGCTACAATCCAGACTCAATACTGTCATGTGAAAGTGTGCAGAATCTAACTCTCCTCAAAACTGAAAAAATTCATGGAAATTAGGCGATGTATATTTGAGTTACGGTGGCTTCAAAAAAAGTGAAATGAGAATACTACTGAGCCATAACAACTACAAAAGAGCCTGATGTTTGGGCAAATTTTGGGGTCCTTGAAACATCCTCACCCGCCCATTTATGTTTGGGTCCGAATAATCTTTTCATTTCCAATAGGGCTCTCAAACAAGAGACAGTGGCTACTTGTCCATTTGTGCTTGCGCTCTAATTAGAACAAATACAGGCAGAATGCATTCACATTTTATTTCACATTAACATTTTCAGGTCAGACAGACACTTCTCTTAATGCATGTCCAAAATGTAATTACATTTTTTTGTCAACATACAAGACAAGAGTGGACTATTTGTACATTTACCAGTAAAACATTTGAGCTGATTCGTTTTACTTACAGTGTCAACCGTTCCAAAGATGTGTGTACACTTAAAGTAAATAGGTCTTTAGAATAATTCAATTGTTACATAAAGAATAAATCTGTCCATCAACGCAATGCAGATCTACAAATTAATTTGCCATAGAGAACAACACAATGTTCTATGGTGAAATTATTGTGGATAAAGCAATTTGAATGTATATTCAGTCAACATAATTTTGGTCCCACCACCACAACTCAATATTGTAGCTCCATTATGAAAGTTGATCAAATTTACACCTGACCATTTTTATTATAGGTCTCAATCAAAGTAACATATTAAGGGAAAATGGTGAAGGTGCCTAAAGGCATTGTTGTACATTCATTTCATTCACAGAAGGTGTAGCTCACGACAATAAAAGCAGCAGAGCTGGCAGGAAGGTGAGTAAGGCAGAAGACACCATGGCTGGAGCCAATCCAAAAATACTGTAACAGAAAGAAAAACAAATCTCAGTAATACATGGAGATGATGTTTAAAACAAAATGTTGTACATAATTGTTTGTATTAAGTTACTACACATCGCTGAATATACATTTTGCTATTTTGTCAACATCAGATTTTATGCTAAGAAAGAGTCTGCTACCCAAACCCAAATAAAATGTGAAGCAGAATACCTTTTATCATCAGTTGTCTGAGGGGGTTCAAATGTTGTCTCCACAGGTGCATCTGTTGTTGTTTCATGCGGCTCAAATGTTGTCTTTACAGGTGAATCAGTTGTTGTTGCAGATGTTTGTGTTGTAGTTTCAAATGTTGTTTCATGAGTTGCGAATGTTGTCACTACAGTTTCAGCTGTTGTTGTTTTAGATGTTTGTGGTGTTGTTACAACTGTTGTCACTACCGGTGCAGCTGTTTCAAATGTTGTAGGTTCCGCTGTTGTTGCGTTAGCTTCAAATGTTGTAGGTGCCGCTGTTGTTGCGTTAGTTTCAAACGTTGTCGGTGCCACTGTTGTTGCGTTAGTTTCAAACGTTGTCGGTACCGTTGTTGTTGCATTAGTTTCAAATGTTGTTGGTGACACTGTTGTTGCGTTAGTTTCAAATGTTGTTGGTGCCACTGTTGTTGCGTTAGTTTCAAACGTTGTCGGTGCCGCTGTTGTTGCATTAGTTTCAAATGTTGTTGGTGACACTGTTGTTGCGTTAGTTTCAAATGTTGTTGGTGACACTGTTGTTGCGTTAGTTTCAAACGTTGTCGGTGCCGCTGTTGTTGCATTAGTTTCAAAGATTGTTGGTGTCACTGTTGTTGCGTTAATTTCAAAAGTTGTTTGTGCCACTGTTGTTGCGTTAGTTTCAAATGTTGTCGGGGCCTCTGTTGTCGCGTTAGTTTCAAATGTTGTCGGGGCCTCTGTTGTTGCGTTAGTTTCAAATGTTGTTGGTGACACTGTTGTTGCGTTAGTTTCAAATGTTGTCGGGGCCTCTGTTGTTGCGTTAGTTTCAAATGTTGTCGGTACCACTGTTGTTGCATTAGTTTCAAAGGTTGTTGGTGCCATTGTTGTTGCATTAGTTTCAAAGGTTGTCGGTGCCGCTGTTGTTGCATTAGTTTCAAAGGTTGTCGGTACCTCTGTTGTTGTGTTAGTTTCAAAGGTTGTCGGTGCCGCTGTTGTTGCATTAGTTTCAAACGTTGTCGGTGCCGCTGTTGTTGAGTTAGTTTCAAATGTTGTCGGTACCGTTGTTGTTGCGTTAGTTTCAAAGGTTGTCGGTACCTCTGTTGTTGTGTTAGTTTCAAATGTTGTCGGGGCCTCTGTTGTTGCGTTAGTTTCAAGTGTTGTTCCAGGGGTATTTGATGTAGGTGTTGCGTGGGTGGTGGATATTCTGCCAGAGACATTCATTACTATAAGATGATATAATCTAACAAATTATTTTTAAAATAGAAAGAAAGCAAGCTACCTTGAAGAACATAAACCCTGGTCCTCATCTCTTGGAGGATGAGTGATAACCACTGGTTGTGCTTCAGGACATGGTAGAGTAGTTCCGTTAACAAGAGGAGTCAGATCTAACAGAAGAAAATTTATTGAAGGTTACAAGAAAATTGCCAATGCCGTATACTGCTAAAGATGTATAGTGAAAGGTTTTAGAAGCCTGCCTTGAAAGCTGAAGCCAAAAACAGCTGCATTTCCCTTAAAGATGTCTCTGTAGTTGATTGAGTCCAGTGAGTATACAAAGCCAATTATACTACTATAATAGACGGTCTGATTGTTTTCATCCACAAAAGAATTTCCAGTTTTTCGAGGATCGTCCCACCTACCTATTCACAGAAATTGAAATGGAAGAATATTTAACATGTTGTGCATTTTGTGCAGTGTGTGTTAATGTTCTTTAATACTCACCATCATTATAAGGGTATGTGTTACTGGTGAAAATGACTTGCTTGGACATTTGGAGCTGGATATCGGGGTTTTGATCTACAAACTGAAAAGTCACCTGTCTACGTGGGACAGGCCATTCCAACTCATTGTCATAGTTACCAGACAACATCTGCACAAATAATGCCACCGAACGAGAAGTGTAGACTACTGCCCCAAATCTGTAAACATATCCTTCTTTGGAATGCTGCGGTGGGGTATAGATAAGACTTCCAGTCTCTAAGACTTTGTCAAAATCATTAATCTGCAGCGTCACATGTGGACACTCAAGCTCTGACAGGTTAATGTCGTCGATGGAGATGCCGCCTGTGGAACTTCCTGCTCCTTTTTGAACCTCAAACTCCACCTGGAAGGACTTGGTGGCATTCAGGGAAACATGGTGGAACTGCCAGTGAGATGTTGTATGACCTGAAAAGAGTTTTTTACATTTGAGAATGATTAAAGGGATGGCAGTGTTTACAGCAGACAATACTTAGGACACGTATGTACGGATTATACCTGTTATCTGTCCAACCAGACGGTGCTGTCCGGTAAAATCCTGCTCATCTTGAAACTCTCTGATCCAGATGTTGAGTTGGTCAGACTCACTCCCGCTGTGGAAGTAGTAGAACTGCAGACACTGGACATGACACTTTCTACTGGGGGTCATCCTCTTGGTCTCCAGCCAGGCCGAGTCCCCCTCTTGTCCAGACGCAGTGCTTACATGCATAAAGTTACTTGGGCCTTCACCTGTAATTTATATATTTCACATTAAAACAAAAACAACAACAAAAATAAATTCATATTTGAATTTTTCATCATTTCTTACTGTGCATGGTGGTGTTTAGACTGGTGTGGTCAGAGGAAGGACCTCCAGCAGCTTCGGTTACAATTTGCCAGCCACTGCCACTTGAACAGTAGCTCATTTCACACATCGTCCCATTAGAAAAACTGCAGTGCATCAAAAACGCAATAGTGGAGTCTGCAGTAACGACACAGAAAAAAGTATATTCGTGCAGTGCAGCTTTTTGTTGCAATTTCTCTCCACTATAGTTTCTCTGTGATATATACAGTATACTTACTGCATTTGTAGAGAAGATTCAGCTCCTTAACGTCACTGGGACTCACTTCAAACCTTTGACCAATAATGTCCTGGTATGATGGGTCATTAGTAGTAACTGTCGACTCATTGCCTCGAGCGAAGGTATTTTTGCCGTAGTGCATCACTGACCAATAGTCATATGGGACTCCATGGGTGGTGCTGACATCTTTGTTTACTTTTAAGAAGTTCTGCTCGTAACCTAAAAGATATGCATTAAAACTAAAAGCTTACGGTAGAGAACTACATATAAATACATAGTAAAAAAAACTGTAATTAAATGCAACCTTCAAGGACGTTCTCCAAATGAATGGTAACATAATCATCTCGGTCGTATCTGGACTGTTCGTGGTAGAAGCCGAGAGCATGGAGGAACTCGTGTTCAACAATGGCAATATTGTCACAGTTTGTTCCAATGGAGAGGACCTGTCCGTTTTTTGTTGTTCGACCAATGTATGAGAAACAACTTAAAAAGAAATTAAATATGGTTATTACATAACGCTGTATTTAGTCAATTATAGGTTATAACACGACACAATACATACCCGCCCAGTTTTTGGACACTGATGTAGTAATCCTCATTCTTCCTTGGTGTAAAATCAATGCAAGTCTTCAGTCTGAACTGGTCAAATGCTTTCAGGATGACACCTTTAGCATTCAGATCTGCCCATGTCAGGTTGTGGGTTTAACAAAGAAGATTGTTAAGATAAGGACAACTTATCAAGTCATATTTGATAAAACCTATGGATGATGACTGTTCTACAGTATAAAAAATAAAAATAAAATGGGCTTTTACATGCCTTAAAGACTTGTTAAAATAGAACTTCGATATATCAAACTCACCAAGATCATTTTCCAAAACATATGGGACAGGGGAACTCCAAAGTAAGGTCTCAGAAATAATGGAACTCCTTTGGATGCCTCCTAGCTATAAAAGTATAAACACTTCTGTTAATTTTTTTTTTTTTATTTGTCATTTTTTCAACAGCATAATTTTACACTGCAGTTCTAGTATATAAACATTTTGCTTTTCATTTTTTTCATTACACATTCTGAATGATTTCATGTATCTCAGAAACGGCTGCCATGCCTTGAAAAAACTATGTTCAGTGATTTTGAGTTTAAAAATAAAACAACTTACCGTTAGGATGTCATCCTTTAAGAAACCTATGACAAAACATACAAGTACAACAAATGAACTTGATACAGCGTTTGAAATCCATTAAAATGTTCATGCTATAGTCATTAAATGTTTATTTACCTTTGTTTATCTCTGAAATGTCCTTTTCTTTACCAAATTCTAAAAAAACAAACAAACAAACAAACAAAACAGAAACAAAGTTGTCTTGAAAAGTTACTTGTTGCACATTAAAACTTAGTTCAACTTACCCCGTATTACTGGTAAATTCTGTAAAACAAATATAGCATTTTTGTCAGTATTGATGTTAGAACGCCATGTAATAATATCACAGAATTATATCACTTACCTGTGCACTTCCTACTGTAACAACCAAGGCCACCATGAGAATAATGTAGCCACTCATCTTTAAATTTCAAACAGTGATATTAATAATAAAAGCAAATGAAACATCTCTTTCAGTCCATTTGTTAGTTCCTCAGGTGAGCGTGAACTTGCTCCTGTTCCAGTCAGACAGTCTAATGATTTCATTTAACTGGAACCCAGGTAGAAAAAACTGAACAGGTGACTTCGAGACAATCCATGCACTCATTAGAATGCAGAAATGGTATGTTGGTGTTCGCTCCGGTGTAAATGCATACCTCATGTCAAACGTTTGTCATGCACGTCCATTGTGTGGGTGTGAAGTTGCTGTGTGAGTTTATTTTTTCAGTTTATCAATGCAACAGCAACTTGATTTTTTGTTCAAAGTAAAAGCAGTTAAAGTTTTTATTTGTCTTATTACAGCTGCAGGAATATTTTCTATTTTCAATTCAAAATTTTTATTTAGTAATCTATATCTTCTATCATTTTACTATCAGGCCAAACAGTATTTCCTGTGCATGTGAGTAGGCGTGGAAATTTAGAATTTCTGGAATTTAACTGATGTCAGTATCTATAATAGAATAATGACAAGGATATGATCTACAAAGCTATAGAAATAATATTGATGTTAATCTTAAAGCACTATTAATATTGTTATCAAATTTAGGTATAATGTAGTTGCTAACTTTGCTGTTTTTTGCCAGCTAATATAGTATATAGTGACAGCAACACATGTATTTCCATCTTGCTAACATATTATTTATTATGATCATGATTGAGATGGGGGGGCTGGGTATGCTTTAGAGTGGCGTGTGATGGGTTAATGTAAAGGTTGAGTGTGTAAAGGAAGTCACAAGTCAGTCAAGTCACATTCTGTACAGTACAGTATGTACTCCCTATTGTACTGATGAATACCTCTGCAACACCTCCATTATCAGACTACTTCAAAATAAATAAATACAGGCTTATTAAAACATGTCAGACTTGCTTTTTATATTTTCAAAAAGCAAGATAAACAGGAGTAAGTCTCATCTATTGTGATTATTTATGGTAGGAAACACTTACACAACAAAACTACTCTGTCACGCCCAACAGATAAAAAAAAACAAGCAAAAGAAATGGGCTGATGCCAGTTATCATGTTACACTGACAAAAAAAACATGGCTCCCATAAGGCCATAAGGAACCAAGCTCAGGAGCAAGAAACTGTTAGGACTGTTAGGTTAAGTTGGGAAAAATCTGTTACCATTTGTTCATTTTAATACAATTTTGTAACCTTAATCTGAATTCAAGCAGACAATAACATAGTGTAATAATAACATAATGACACTTGATTACATGATTTTATAATTCAATGACTCAAATTAGAATGCATCTGTCTATTGTCATAATACAAATAAAATATGAATCTGTTCCAGTTTATTCAATGAGTTATGAAAGAATAAAAAGAAAAATGGGAGATAACTTGGGAAAGTCAGGAAGAGAAACATTCATTCATTTTCTACCGCTTATCCCATTTGTGGGGTCGTGGGTGGCTGGAGCCTATCCCAGCAGCTTTGGGCCTTAGGCAGGGTACACCCTGGACAGTGGCCAGTTCGTCACAGGGCTGACACTTAGAGATGTACATTGACAGACAACCATTCACTCTCACATTCATCCACTAGGGGCACTTTAGAGTCAGGCGGAGAGAACCAATGGTGACACAGGGAGGACATGCAGACTCCTCACAGAAAGACCAGAGTAAACCAATGATGTTTGGGTTGGCTACCCGGAAGAGAAACATATTCTTGGTAAATTTGTGTGTTACATGTTCAGATGCAGAAGCTGAAGCCAAAAACGGCACTTTCCCCATGACAATGTCTCTGAATTTAAGTTTTCCCATGCCTATTTGCAGCCAATGTTACTTCCATCCACAAAAAATGTCCCGATAATAGCTCTCCATCCACAGAAATTGCAGTTGTGTATGTTAATAAATAGCTTTTCATTTAGGCATTTTTTTCATTGTTTGTAGGGCTTTGTAATGTCCTTTAACTTGCCCTTTTTGGTGCGTTTCAAATGGACTCTGGTGCGGTTAACTTGGATAAATGTGAATGTTACATATGAAACTCAGTGTGCCCCAAACATGTGCAACCGAGACCCCTTCAAAACAGAGGTCTTGGAGCGCTTCCAACTGAACTCTGGTGTGGTTCGATTTAAGTGTGAATCTCAAGAAGGACACAGATGAGCCAAAAGAGGAAGAGTGTCATCAATTGGCGACAGAAAGATCATATAATGTTTTCCTCAGAGTGGAAAAAAACAATATTGTCCACCTAAATAAAATGAGAACATGCCAAATGTGAAGCACTGAGAAGGTAAAATGCAATGGTAACAAGCCTTATTAACATTTGGGCTAACAGCACCATCTAGTGTGTTTCTTATGAAGACATGTTTGTTGTGTTTGGTTCACAGTTTAAAATGCCAGCTGTGAACGCCCAAACTAAATAGATTTGTTTCTTTCTGATTTTCTGTTTTGGTCCAAAGTAAATGAAGTGTGAACACACCCTACGACTGTACACTGTAGAGGTTCAGGTCACTTCAGAAAATGACTTGCTTGGACATCTGGACATTTTTAGTGTTGAGTATGCCTATTAAGAGTAAGATTATACAAAACATACTTTCTCCTGTCTCACAGCAAAGAGGTCGTGAGTTCAAACCCCGTCCGACTCGAACATCCTCGGCCAACCTTTCAGGAGTCTGCATGTCCTCCCTGTGTCACCGTGGGCTCTCTCCTGGTACTCCGGCTTCCTCCCACCGTCCAAAGACTTGCATGTATAGGTCAACTGGCAACTCTAAAGTATCCCTAGTCAATGAATGTTATGGTTATCCGTCTCTAAGTGTCAGCCCTGCAGGCCATTCTCCAGGATGTAAGGCCCAAAGTTGCTGGGATAGGCTCCAATCACCCATGACCCCTAACGGGAATAAGCAGAAGAAAATGAATGAAAACTTACTTGTGTATCTGCTGCTGTAACATCGGATGCCATTGTGAGAATACAGCCATTCATCTTTCAAAATATAGTTTCATACAGGACATGGAAGCAAGCTTGCTTTATCCTTAGAAAAGAATCCTTAAAGTAAAATTGCTCTGAATCAATTCATGGACACAGTCACTGTGATTATTCTAATACACAGAAGCTTTGTTGGCATGCTTTGAGGTTCTCCTAATGTAAATGCATTCATTTTAGGGAACATGTGATGAGTAATTCCTTCCTTCAGTCAGGATCAGCTTTAGGAATAGGTTATATAGACAACCGCTTAGAGCACAATCTGTGAAGGGGGTGCACACTACAAGACATATAAATGTGCTGTCAATTTTGTTGGTGTTTAATTTATAAGGCACTGTGTCCAAATTGCGCGCACAGCTCTGGGAGTGTGGGAGAGTGCATGTGCACACCCCGGGCCTCAACAATCGACATTGAATGCATTAACATCTAGCTTTACAAAGAGGGTCAGAGGCAGGGCTGTGATATGCCTCTTACATCTGCATGAGAAAGCATTCACATGCACCCAGTGTGCTTCTCATGAAAAATAAATGGAGCAACCTACCCAACATGTAATCTTGCCTAGGATGCCAAAATGTCAACAGTTATCAGTCCAGTTGTGTGAGATCATATGTTTTTCAGTTACTCTAGTAGATGTTGGTGTTTGCCATTATAAAAATAAGATATTAATTTGAATAAAATGAATAACAATGGCAAAAAAGGAATTAGGTTGTATTGAAGAGTAGAAGAAGCTAGGCTTAAGAGGGATAAAGGTGAAGATTTCATTAAAAAAAGCCATGCATTTAATTAGCCATACCAATGAACAGACCTTGCAGCAATTAGCAGTTCATTTGTTTTTAATATTGTGTATGTTATAACTGCCTACTACTGTAATAACAAAATAAAAATCAACAATGAAATATAGCCATATATATCAATTTGAATGATTATTATGATTATTGTCCTGGGAAGGCAGGGTTCAGGAGAGGCTTCTACTCTTGTGATTTTGTGACCTATATAACCACATTTACATTAAGTCATGACGCAACACTGACAACAAAGTTTTGTTTTTTTTGGAAATTCAAATTCATTTCATTAACTGATTATATTATTAAACTAGACAAAAATGCTACTCTCATCATAGAACTTAAATACTACTACTACTACTACGCTGAATTTTAGGGATTTATTAAAAAAATGCTTTAGATTAATGCAGAATTTAGTGCTACATACTATCCAGCTGATACATATATCCAACTCATTTCTATTATAGGTGTGTAATCAATCAAGGTAACTAATCAACAGCATTAAACACAATGTCAGGGTCCTCAGAAAATCAGAGTTTGGGTACTTCTCAGTGTTGCTTCATACTAGTGGATTCACACTAAAAGCAACAAAGTTGGCAGAAAGGTGAGGAAGGCACAGGACACCACCGCAGGGGCAAATCCAAAGATGCTGGAATAGGAAGAACAAAATTTCACTTGAACCATTTCACAGTGTATGAATGTATTTATCATCTGGTTATAATTACATATTTGTTCTTGTTTTGTGATATTAACATCAGAATGTAGTCGCTTATCATTTTGGCCAATTCTTACTGCTGCAACATCTCATCAGTTCTCGCTCATTTTCTAATTAATATTTTGTCCTGAAGCAACCCTTAGCTCACAAGTTGCTCATTGACACAAAAAATGTATGGGTTTGTAGACGAGACACAGCGGTGACATAATAAATTTTAAAGTTATTTTTTGCGCATTAGAGGGCAGCTTCAGCAAACAAAGTCATGAGACTGAGAACGGTCGTTGACAAAATATTTCAAATATTAGTATTACGTTTATTAATTTATTATTAAATTAGTATTTTGGGGGAAAATACCTGTCATCTTTTGACGCTTTTGTTGTTGTAGTAGACCTTTCAGGTGTTGTTTCATGAGTCTCAAAGGTTGTCTCTGCAGTTGCACTTGTTGTTGTTGTAGACCTTTCGGGTGTTGTTTCATGAGTCTCAAAGGTTGTCTCTGCAGTTGCACTTGTTGTTGTTGTAGACCTTTCGGGTGTTGTTTCATGAGTCTCAAAGGTTGTCTCTGCAGTTGCACTTGTTGTTGTTGTAGACCTTTCAGGTGTTGTTTCATGAGTCTCAAAGGTTGTCTCTACAGTTGCAGCTGTTGTTGCTGATGTAGCAGCTGCATGGGTGGTGGTTGAGATTCTGACAAAGACATTTACTATGATAAGGCGATGTTTACAAATGAACAAGCTGCATAGAAGTAAAAAAAAAAAAAGTCTGCTACCTTGAAGAACATGAACCCTGGTCCTCATCTCTTGGAGGATGAGTGATAACCACTGGTTGTGCTTCAGGACATGGTAGAGTAGTTCCGGTAATGAGAGGAGTGAGATCTAATACAGTATATTTACAGTTTAGTAGTTAGTAATGGTCGAGAGAATTGCTTGAGATCTAAACATAAACATTGAAATAACGTTTTACAAGCCTGCCTTGAAAGTTGAAGCCAAAAACCGCTGCATTTCCCTTAAAGATGTCTCTGTAGTTGATTGAGTCCAATGAGTATACAAAGCCAATTAAACTACCAAAATAGACGGTCTGATTGTTTTCATCCACAAAAAAATTTCCAGTTGTTCGAGGACTGTTCCAACTACCTATTCACAGAAATTGAAATGGAAGAATATTTAACATGTTGTGCATTTTGTGCAGTGTGTGTTAATGTTCTTTAATACTCACCATCATTATAAGGGTATGTGTTACTGGTGAAAATGACTTGCTTGGACATTTGGAGCTGGATATCGGGGTTTTGATCTACAAACTGAAAAGTCACCTGTCTACGTGGGACAGGCCATTCCAACTCATTGTCATAGTTACCAGACAACATCTGCACAAATAATGCCACCGAACGAGAAGTGTAGACTACTGCCCCAAATCTGTAAACATATCCTTCTTTGGAATGCTGCGGTGGGGTATAGATAAGACTTCCAGTCTCTAAGACTTTGTCAAAATCATTAATCTGCAGCGTCACATGTGGACACTCAAGCTCTGACAGGTTAATGTCGTCGATGGAGATGCCGCCTGTGGAACTTCCTGCTCCTTTTTGAACCTCAAACTCCACCTGGAAGGACTTGGTGGCATTCAGGGAAACATGGTGGAACTGCCAGTGAGATGTTGTATGACCTGAAAAGAGTTTTTTACATTTGAGAATGATTAAAGGGATGGCAGTGTTTACAGCAGACAATACTTAGGACACGTATGTACGGATTATACCTGTTATCTGTCCAACCAGACGGTGCTGTCCGGTAAAATCCTGCTCATCTTGAAACTCTCTGATCCAGATGTTGAGTTGGTCAGACTCACTCCCGCTGTGGAAGTAGTAGAACTGCAGACACTGGACATGGCACTCTCTACTGGGGGTCATCCTCTTGGTCTCCAGCCAGGCCGAGTCCCCCTCTTGTCCAGACGCAGTGCTTACATGCATAAAGTTACTTGGGCCTTCACCTGTAATTTAAGTAGCTGACATTAACAATGTAACTTTGGAAAGTTTTAAAGTCATTTTCTGATTTTTATTACATCTTACTTTGCATGGTGGTGTTTAGACTGGTGTGGTCAAAAGGAGGACCCCAGCAGCTTGTGTTGTCACATGCCAGCGGTTTGATCCATTTGAACAGGTGCTCATTTCACACATCGTGCCATTAGAAAAACTACAGTGCATCAAAAATGCAATTGTGGAGCCTATAGAAATCACAAAGAATTTAGTTCAGCTTTTTACACAAGATGTTTGTTTTTTTTTCTTTGAGAACAAATAAAATCATCTAAATTCTAATGTTTGCTAGTATTTAGCTCAAAGTTAACATGGCAGCAGTGACTGTGCTCAAGCCCTGTTTGTCTTTTCATGTGTCGCCGTGTTTACTTTGTCACTGTGGCTCAACCTTTCATGGCCTTATTTGACTCGCTAACTGCCTACATTTTGTTTTAATGGAGATAAGGTTAGTTATATGAAGTTCAGGAGGAGGAACTTCAAACCCGCCTCTTCCTGTCATAGGCCTATAAGTGTCATACTTTCATTGTTCTTGCCTTAATGCCCCACCCTCTCCTACTTACCCTCTCAATTCAACACTTACTGCATTTGTAGAGAAGATTCAGCTCCTTAACGTCACTGGGACTCACTTCAAACCTTTGACCAATAATGTCCTGGTATGATGGGTCATTGGTAGTAACTGTCAACCCAGTGCCTCGAGTAAAGTCATTTTTGCCATAGTGCATCACTGACCAATAGTCATAAGGAACTCCATGGGTGGTGCTGACATCTTCGTTTACTTTTACGAAGTTATGCTCATAACCTTAAAGATAGGCATTAAAACCAAAACTTACTTAAAAGCATTACATAAACAGTAGATATACATTCTGAAAAACTGCAGTCCAGAAATTAAATGCAACCTTCAAGGACGTTCTCCAAATGAACGGTAACATAATCATCCCGGTCGTATCTGGACTGTTCGTGGTAGAAGCCGAGAGCATGGAGGAACTCGTGTTCAACAATGGCAATATTGTCACAGTTTGTTCCAATAGAGAGGACCTGTCCGTTTTTTGTTGCTCGACCAATGTATGAGAAACAACTTAAAAAGAAATTAAATATGGTTATTACATAACGCTGTATTTAGTCAATTATAGGTTATAACACGACACAATACATACCCGCCCAGTTTTTGGACACTGATGTAGTAATCCTCATTCTTCCTTGGTGTAAAATCAATACAAGTCTTCAGTCTGAACTGGTCAAATGCTTTCAGGATGACACCTTTAGCATTCAGATCTGTTGATGAACAAAGAAGAATGTTAAGATAAGGACAACTTAACCTTAAGTCATGTTTGACAAAACTGATGAATGATGATTCCAATTTTTTGTGTATGGAAGAGGATTAGGGCCACTGTAAAAAAAAAAAAAAAAATTGAGGGTTGAGTTCTGAGAGTAAAGTCATAATTGAGCAACTCAGTCTTTCTTTTTCTTTTTTTAATTTGGTGGTCCTAATCCTCTTCCGTAACTAAAATGTGATTTTACATACCTTAAAGACCCATGGTTAAACCTGACATATGTAAACTGTTAAAATAGAGCTCACCAAGATCATTTTCCAAAACATATGGGACAGGGGAATTCCAAAGTAAGGTCTCAGAAATAACGGAGCTCCTCTGGATGCCTACTCGCTAAAATGTATAAAATAAAAATTTCTTGTTAATTTTATTTCCTTTTTTTTTTTTTTTTTTAAATTTAAATGCTGTACTCACTGTTTTAATATCATCAGTCATGAAACCTACAATAATAATAAAAAAAATCAATTTAAGTACAAATGTATACTATTGAGCTGCACCAGATTTACTAAATGTTTATTTACCCTTGTTGATTTCTGCAATACTCTTCTCTTCACCAAATTCTGGAAAACCATACAAAAGTTGGTTTGCAAACGTATTCACAGTTTATTTGTTGAAAGATGTACTTACAACGCAGATATGGGCTTACCCTTTATTTCTGGTAATTTCTGTTAAACAATAATTATTGCAATGTCAATATATTTTGATTTTGAAATGTCTATCAAGAGTAAGATAGAAAACTTACTTGAGTTTGGACACCTGCTGTGACAGCCAATACCACTGTGAGAATGATGTAACCACTCATCTTTAAATGAAAGAAACAAAATCATCTGTAAGTATTTTTAATATATTGATTTTAGAAAACAATGTCCAAGTTGTTTTTACCTCTGCTGTTCCGTGTGTAACGTCCTCATCTGAGCTTGAAAGCAAACTGACTTTATCAAAAGAGGCAGTTTTATAATATGAGGAACCCACATTAAAAACACTGACCAGGTGACTCTGAATCAATACATTCACGCACAACCCCTGTTTTCCTGTAAACAAGATAAGCTGATGTGCTTGATTGTGCCAGTGTACATTCCTTTAGTGCAACATGCAATGGGCATTTATTTCCTTCATAGCTGTAGGCCTAAGCTGATATTGTTTACAGTCACTCCTGTTTCTTTACCTTTCATCACCTTCATGTAATGGAGATGTTGGTCAATGCTATTCTGATTAAAAACACTACATTATAATGACTTAAACAAGATAAAATTTTGTGACTTCTGATTAAACCAAGAATGAATCCAAAAATGCTACAGAAGCAAGAAACTGATAGTGATTTGAAAATCATTGAGAGATTTTAAAAACAGTTTTCTTTCCAATATAGTTATAACCTCCATTAAATGAACTTAAATTTAAATTTAGCTTTTGGAATGGTAACTTGCAGAAACATAGCTGTCTACTCTAAAAGTTTATCTAGGACATGGAAAAAGACTAGTCAGCTGTCGTTTCAGGAGGTCTTAATTGTCATTATTAAAGACATTTGTTTATGATATTCCTGTACCATTTTGTCCAATCATAATTAGATATTAGTGAATAAATTAGGATTAGGGAAATTCATTCTCAGCATTCAAACCATTCATTCAGTGCCTCAGATCTTCAGTATCTAAGACATTAGTCCTGACTTCAAAATTGATGACTTTAAATATGTGACATGTTCAGATTATTAAGACCAACTTTTTATTAACACTTTTGTCTTAAATGCTGTAGTTCGTTCTAATTCACATGCCTGGTGTATTTACATGTCTGTATGTTCTTTCATTTGGCACTGTGTGGACCAGTGCATGACCAAAGGAAGTTCACTACAGTACATAAAGAGACAGGTTTCTGAAAATTTTTTTTTAATTATTTACAACAGAGGTCCGGCTTTTTGTGTGTAATTGTAAATTTATTGTATAAAAATACTCAAACAGATCAAAGGCAGGGTAAAAAAAAAAAAATAAAAAAAAAATCAAATTTAGTTATGTCAGTCCCTGGCAGCTGTGGCTCAACATGAGGCAGCTTATTTGCAAAAAGATTGTGGAATATTATCATCTTTTTGGTTCAAGGAAAAGCTTTAAATATTTGTGCGTTTATTGTGTTTCCACAATAAATCCACTCATATATCACTTGTCAACATTGAATCAGTGGTGGAAATAAATCCTAATGGGAAAGTGACAATTCTGGCATTGGCTCTGACTGCTTACACAGAAAAAAAGAGCAAAAAAAAAAAAAAAACACAAATAGAGAAGAAAAGCAGAGGAAAATGTGCAGAATGGATGATTAGTGTTTTGCCGTTGTAAATGGTTCAGTTTAACTTTTTGTTTTAATGAACAGTCATCCCTGTCATAGAGTGTTCTGGCTGAACACATTACAATACATTACAATATTCTGTCCCCTTTTATGTGTTTGAGAGAGAGAACTCAATTAAATGTGGATTCAGGGGAAAACTACTCACAGGTTTGTTTTACTTACAATTTTACTTAGTATTTGAGTCTACATTAGCTAATTTTGTTGAATAATCCCATTCTCCAGTGCTAATAATGTATCATTTCAAGTACTATAAGAAAAATTTAACTTGAAGATGTATTTTTTGTATTAATTTTTGACAAAGGCTAATGAATAGCTTTTATTTAATGCTGAAGTAAAGCGACTCATTCATTTTGAAAACAGGAAACAAATTCAAAGTTACACTGAAATTCAATTGATGGTTATAAAATAATTGCTTCAAACCACAGTAAAGCCTGGTTGTTTAGTTGCTGATGTCATCTGTCAACACTTCCTCGCGTGACTCATTGGAAAGAAACATGTCTGGTGACACTTGAAAAAACTTCCTTCTGCAGTGTTGTAAATCAAGAACAGTCTATCTGCTTCTCTTTAATTAACTTCTTGTGTTCAAAAGACTTAAATACTATCAATAAACACTGCAACACAATGTTGTTTATTTAAAATGCATCAAAAGAAACACATAATCTCAAAAATAATGTAAAATTATGCTTTCATCCCACCACCAAACACAATATCGTCACTTTATTCAATTCTTAAATATACACCGTCATTTACTGTACGTGATCCAATTGTACCTTCACCTTAAAAGTAATAACAGCTGAGTCTGTCCATGTTCATGTAGTTCAAGGTATCAGGAGCAGCAGAGCCGGTAGGAAGGTGAGGAAGATTGACGCCACTAAACCA
Organism: Rhyacichthys aspro; assembly: GCA_036850595.1. NCBI lineage: Eukaryota > Metazoa > Chordata > Actinopteri > Gobiiformes > Rhyacichthyidae > Rhyacichthys > Rhyacichthys aspro. The sequence goes on along the minus strand of JAWCTZ010000981.1, from coordinate 5,513 downwards.
GGAGCGAATCCAAAAATGCTACAGTGGAAAAAAAACAATAGTGATTTGAAAACCGTTTGAGACTTTAAGAACATTGATATGATTACAAATACAATATAATCTGTATTAAATTAACTTAAATTTAGCTTTCACACAGCTGTCTACTCTAAAAAGCTTATCTAGGACATGGAAAAAGACTAGCTAAAGTGAATACCTGTCGTCAGTAGTAGTAATAATAGTAGTAGTAGTTTCAGGAGGTTCTATTGTTGTTCCAGGAGCTTCTGTTGTAGGAGGCGCAAAGGTGGTGGTCAGGAACCTGTGCAAAATCAAGCATAAAACAAATCAGTTTACTTCAATGGGCTGTTTATTGGACATGGACTGTTTCCTGGGACCTCTTCCAACCAATGTTCTTGACTCAATTGCTAAAGATTTTGGTCTTGATACCCTCTAGTCTCGCTCATGACTAGTGTTTCTAGTGTAGTGCTGCGTACCGTGATGAACATGGCCCTCTATCTTCATCTTTCGAAGGTTGAGTCATTTCTTTTGGTTGTGGACATGGTAGAGCACTTCCATTAATGAGTGGAGTGATGTCTAGCAAAAAAAGAAGAAAGTTTGGTTATTAAGCTATTAATATAACATATTGTACAGGTAAAAACAAGTTTGCTGTTTTAGACAACTGCCTGCCTTGGAAACTGAAGACAAAAGCCGCGCTCCCTCCTTTCAGGAAGTCTCTGTGTTTGAGCTCGTCCAAAGTCGCAAAATACGTTCTGCCGATCAACGGGCCGGCAAAGACCTCCTCATTGTTCTCATCTACAAATGTATTCTCAAATTTACGAGGATTGTCCCAGACATTTATTCCTGTTCAGAGAAAACACAGAAAACACTTTAATGTACCTCGTGCTCTACTAAAATCTGTACATTTCAGGAGGGCTTGTGTAATCTTGTGCTGAATTTCACCTTCGGGAACAGTCTGGCTCGAATCACTTGTCATACTTCTTTGCTTGGACATTTGGAGTTGGATATTGGGGTTTTGATCTACCATTTGAAAGGTCACCTGTCTATGAAGGACAGGCCACTGCAGTTTTTGGTCATTTTCACCCGACAACAGCTGAATCAGCAATCCAAAATAGGTCTTATAGAGTACGGTTGCCACTCGGAAGGCATAGCCGTCTTCGGTGTACTGCCTTGGGCTATAAATCATGGTCCCGTAATCACTCGACTCTAAAACCTTCTCGAAGTCATTAACCTGCAGCGTCACGTGTGGACACTCAAGCTCTGACAGGTTAATGTCGTCGATGGAGATGCCGCCTGTGGAACTTCCTGCTCCTTTTCGAACCTCAAACTCCACCTGGAAGGACTTGGTGGCACTGAGGGAGACATGATGGAGCTGCCAATGAGAGGTTCGATGACCTGGAAGGAGCAGCTTGGATTTAAAACACTGGAACTGACATTGGATTTACTGTACATTCAAAGTATAAAATACCAGATATTTGTCCAGCCAGACGGCGCTGGCCTTTAACATCATGCTCATCTTGAAACTCTCTGATCCAGATGTTGAGTTGGTCCGACTCGTTCCCGCTGTGGAAGTAGTAGAACTGCAGACACTGGACATGGCACTCTCTACTGGGGGTCATCCTCTTGGTCTCCAGCCAGGCCGAGTCCCCCTCTTGTCCAGATGCTGTGCTCATATGCATGAAGCTACTTGGAGTCTTATCTGAAATATGGATATGTACCGTATTCATATTTCACCGCACATTAAACAGACGATTATTTTATATTCATATAGCCTACCCTGCAATTTGCCACTGCTGATTAGACGGGTGCGGTCCGAGGTGGGGCCCCCAGGAGCTTGTGTTACATTTACCCAGCCCATGCTCCTCTGAGAACAGCGGCTCATTTGGCACATGGACCCGTCAGAGAAGCTGCAGTGCATCAGAAATGCAACGGTTGAATCTGTACAGGGGCACGATACCAGATTAAATCTACAGGTCAAGTAGAGTTTACAGACAAACTCAAAACATTATCACCTTACAATGACCATGACAGTATAGACATCATCATCATCATCAAGGACAATTCACATCCTGGTGCCCTTGGAAGGCACTGCCGTTGTATTAAAGCCAGAACAAATAGACTTAAAAACAGCTTTTTTCCCAAAGTCATCACACTTTTGAACTCAACATGCTCTGAACAATCACACCACAACATCTTCCACTCAAGGGCAATGTACGTATGCCATTATTTATTGGTGGACGTTGCACTTGTATTTGTGTTCTTCTTCTTCCTCTTCTTCCTCCTCCTCCTCTTCCTCCCACTTCTTCTTCCTCCCCTCCTCCTCCCCCTTCTTCTTCCTCCTCCTCTTCCTCTTCTTCTTTCTTCTTCTTCTTCTCTTTCTTCTCTCTTCTTCTCTTCTTCTTCTTCTTCTTCTTCTTCTTCTTCTTCTTTTCTTCTTCTTCTCTTCTTCTTCTTCCTCCTCCTCCTCCTCCTCCTCCTCCCCTCCTCCCCTCCTCCTCCTCCTTCTTCTTCTTCTTCTTCTTCTTCTTCTTCCTCCTCTCCTCCTCCTCCCTCTCTTCTTCTTCTTCCTGCTCCTCCTCCTCCTCCCTCATCTTCTTCCTCCTCCTCCCCCCTCCATCCTCCTCTCCCCCTCTTCTTTCCTCCTCCTCCCCTTCTTCTTCCTGCTCCTCCTCCCTCCTCCTCCTCCCTCATCTTCTTCCTCCTCCTCCCCCTTCATCCTCCTCCTCCCCCATCTTCTTCCTCCTCCTCCTCCCCCTTCTTCTTCCTGCTCCTCCTCCTCCCTCATCTTCTTCCTCCTCCTCCCCCTTCATCCTCCTCCTCCCCCATCTTCTTCCTCCTCCTCCTTCCTCCTCCTCCTCCTCCTCCTCCCCCCTCCTCCTCCTCCTCCCCCTAACAAGTCTCGGGTCTTTGTTTCCAAGTTAAGTCCTATACTTGAAGTCCTTTCAATGACACTAATATTATGTTAAAATTAAACAAAGTAAGTTTTAAATCTGTATTTATTTAACTGCTTTTGGGGGTGAGTGGAATCTGAGACAAGTAGTGGAGCTAAAATACAGCCATTTAGATAGTGCCATGTAGTACCTTGTGTGGGGCTACTTACTGCATTTATAGAGAAGATTCAGCTCCTTAACGTCACTGGGACTCACTTCAAATCTCTGACCGATAATATCTTGAAAAGCTGGGTCTTTGGTGGTAATTGTCGTGCCGTTTCCGTTACTGAATGCGTATTTGCTGTAGTGCATCACTGACCAATAGTCATATGGGACTCCGTGGGTGGTGCTGTACTCTTCATCTACTTTCTCAAAGTTACCCTCGTAACCTAGAAGACATGAGCAACCATGAATCAACAAGTAGTGGCTATAGTCAGTTTCATATAAAACGATTAGGGGGAAAAAACTCTGAACCTGTCCGGATGTTGTCAAATTCAATAGTGACAAAGTCATCTCGGTCGTATCTGGACTGTTCATGATGGAAGCCAAGAGCATGGAGGAACTCGTGTTCAACGGTGGAAATGCCATCGCAGTATCTCCCAATGGAAAGAACCTGTCCGTTGGAAAAAACTCGTCCAACATATGAAAAACACCTACAGGAAAGATCATATTTTATGATTTTAGTCTTTTCTAATTACCATCAAGTTCTCAAAAAGCGCACAAGAGTAAAAGCATAAACATACGTACCGCCCAACTTTTGAACTGAGATGTAATATTCCTCAGACGTCTTGGGTTTAAAATCAATGCATGACTTCAGTCTGAACTGTTCGAAGGCTCTTAGGATGACTCCTTTAGCATTCAGCTCTGCCAGAGTCAAGTATCAAAAGGAATACTTTGAAATAAGTTGGAATTGCTTTACATTGTTTTGTGCAACGAAATTATTTACCGAGATCATTCTCCAAAATGTATGCCACTGGTGACGTCCAAAGTGAGTTTTGGTGCTTCACTGAACTTCTCTGGACGTCATTTCGCTAATCACAATTAAAAAAAAATGTTAATGGGATATAAAGTCTCTAAAGTGTATTGTTTTTACACTATGAACATGTTAAACTCACCACAAGAATGTCATCCTTCAGATCTAGGATTAATAAAAGCAATAGTGTCAACCACAATTGTTAAAATATACTGTATGTAAATATTAACATTAGATGAATAAAGCTTACCCTTGTTTATTTCCACAATGTCCTTGTCTTTGCCAATGTCTAGAAAGCCAACAAGTTTAATTTAGTTTAATTTAGGTTCTTTTGTTTATTTTTATTTTTTTTAAATTCATAATAAAAAGTAAATATTAATGTAAGAAACCAGAAAAACATACCAATTATTTCTGTCTTTTTCTGGTAAGAGGACAAACGCATTAGAGTGGTATTATAACAAATACAAATAAGTACTCAATCACTGTCAAAATCAAATACTCACTTTGTTTAGAAAGAGTGCTGATGCAAATGCCAAGTTCACCAGAAGAAGTATATAGCAGTTCATCTTCAAAACATAAAAAAAACATGTGCATATAATGATATAAAGATACTAAAGTAATCAAATAAAAAATAAATAAAAATTACCTTTAGCTGATTTGTTGATTCTTCAGCTGAACACAGATTTCAGTCTAAACAGACATTCAAGCTGTGTCACTCTCAGAGGGGAGACACCATGTAACTGTACATATGACCTTTTGTTGCTTTAAATACTGTTACAATACAAAGACATCACCCTCGGTTGTCACCACATGCTGCCTTCTTCAAGAACGTCTATTATTTGTGATTTTGACGGATGACACATGCACAATGTAAAGTATGTTGCTGAATTCCATACTGCCCATCCTATAGTCCTGTTGGCTGTGGATGAAGAACCTCACATGTGATGCACTCTACATCAAAGCAAGGATCTAAATGACCTTAAGCTTCCATCTTAAATCCTGATCCTCTAAGCCTGTGGTTATCTGGTGAAATGTTTTTTGGGGTTTATTATTATTTACCCAATGCACTGGGTGTAATTATTCAGGGAGCCATCCAAATGATATCTTTATGTTTTTCAAAAAAAAATGAGTGACATCATGTGGTGCTTTTAAAATAAAATAAAATTGATGCATAGTTAGAGAGTACATTATGTTATTATCCCCATTAGAACAAATGCACAACCAATACTTTTGCATGCATTTAGACTTGTTTTTCTGTATTTGAAGTAAACTGTTCAAATAATTTGATCAATCTGATTTATGAGAAAACAAGACCTCATCTAGGCTTTATTATCAAAGATTTTAATAGGTGAGAATGTGCAGTGTGTGCCAGCATTAACTCAATGGTGACGGAAAATCCTTCTAGGAAAGTTCTATTCCAGCACTGGCAGAAAAACAGTGCAAAAAGAAAACTGAAACAGAAAAAGGGAAGCAAATTGAAACATAAATATAGGCAATATGTTGATTAAAGAAGGTTGAGAAAACCAACATAATTGTGGGAATGCATTGGTTTAACCCAGAACTCTTGTGTGAAATAAAATCAGGCTATGTTGTTGTTGGGCATGATAAAAGGAGTA
>JAWCTZ010000980.1:0-26840 GCA_036850595.1 Rhyacichthys aspro | reverse complement strand
CACAGACTCCACAAAGAACACCTGTTACAAAAAGGGCAGACTATTTAGAGGATGTATTCAGTGCTAATTACACATATAGTAATAATTTTCCATTTGTACCTTGAAAGCATATTCTTGTACAAACGCTCGAATAAGGTCTCTTCGTTCTCTTGTTGTGTTTGTTGCATCAAAAACCTTGTCAATTAGACACAGAGGAAAATAAATCTATTGAATCATGCATGTAGGAAAATAATATAAACGTGTCAGATTTTCTAAAAGCTGTTTTTTGTGTTTTTAAAAAGGACATGACGAAAGCAAAGGCAGATCTAAGAGAGGGTCCTCACTGCAATCTGGCCTCCCTCTTCTGTCAGGTAAGCCTTCACATCCCGCAGAGCCACCAGGGCGCACTGTCTGCAGGAAACAGTAATAAAGTGGTCACACAGACTGAATTCTCATAGTTCATTAAATTGCTGAGAAGATTTAGGTGTAGGCAACCAATACTTAAGGAAATCCTCTTTTATCAACTATTTCCACTGAGACAGGTTTCATATAGTTCCAGCTTTAAAATGACAGCTGTGACAGGCTACAATCTAGGTCAAATTTCATCCCTGTCAGGAGTCACAAGCCACGGTATCACATCTGTGCACCCTGTTCAGTTATTACCAACCCTATAAGGCAGCAATGCTAAGCTCAGTGTCTCAGTCTGGCTGGAATATTGATTGCTAACCAAAAAAAGAGCTTAGTCACTGATGCAGCATGAAGCAGCAGCAGCAGCCATACTGGGGTGATATGATTCTACATGAAAAAATAGGCAGTGATATTCTTTTATCCAATCAAACATCATAGCATCTACTTACTTCCGTATTTTCATGGCTTCCTCGTTGTCATGACGGAAAAAATCGTAGGACTTATAAGCTCTGACAGCCTCTCTGCGGTATACGCCCAAGTTAAATACTGCAAAATGAATCCATGTTATTATGGAATTCAGTTGGTTGAATTACAAAATAATAATAGCACATAGTTTTCAGAAACTGTGTGGTGAGGTTTACTAAAGGCATACAGGTACATTTTAAGTCATGAGTTCATTAAAGTAATAGTAATATTGCCAGTGCAGTTGATTTGATGACTTTACCTCATGCCCCAGCTTAGGCAGTAATACCCTTCTTTCCAATCACAACAACCTCAAAATGATTCATGATTGTAGAGTGATTTTAACTCCCTCTTTAGCAAACCCATTCCAGAGCTGTATTTAGCATAGTATAGATAAATGAATTATAGACCAATTCTACAATTTTACAGTACCGTCTTGTATCAGTGGAAATGTACACTGTCAGCCTGGGAAAACAAACTAGAAATGTATGGTAAGACTTGTTTTACCTTTTGTGGGGACTCCTATCCAGTTGAGGTACCGTGTGAGTTTCTTTGACATGTAGGTTTTGCCTCTGGCAGGCAGACCGATCATCACAATCACTGTTGGAGAGTTTGTCATGTAGGATGCCCAGGCTACACAAGAGAGAACGAACAACAGACACATGTGCTTTAAACCTGTCTCTAATGTTACCAACTAGGCTAACTCTATTCAAAAATAAACAATAGAAAATACTGACTTAAATAGTGAAAAAGTAAACACACATTGCATTTTGCAGTGTATTTTTGGGCAGAATAATCAAAGTTCCTGACCACAGTATTTTTATATCCAGCTCATTAAAAACATAATTATGTGATTTTCCCCATGGTGATTCTTTTTTTCTCAGAAGGCTGTCTTTAGTGGTGTGTGGAATGAATGACGCAGGTTCCTTGTCATCAAGACTTTAAAACTATTTATCAACTGATTCCTGACCCGATCTAACGTTACACACGATGCACCTGCATACTTAAAGCGTCTGGTGAAATCTAATAAAAGGGCAATTACTTACAGCATTTCTTCTCATTCAGTCTCAGGTCTGCTTTCTTGATTTCAGCTGAGTTTGCAGGACTAGGCTCCCTCTGATTGTTGGACATGTTTAAGTCCTGGGTTCAAAAGGTGCATATAATTTGCAGTCTGGAATTGAAGAATCATGCAAATGTCACTTTGGTTTATCATCAGTTTGATTTTCTGCAAAGTAATGGTGCACATAAAGCTGAAAATTTGTAGTTTTGTATCCTTGGCAACAATAGACTGCAGTGGATGAGGACAGAACCAAACGATGAGGCTGTCATATAATCTGTCCACAACAGCTTGACTAAACCCAGTATGATTACACACGTGATTATGAATAAACCCATAATTTCATCTTTATCCAGGGTGACTGGGTTCATTCATGCAATAGCTAAAGCTCACAAGTGGAACAAAATGTATCATTAATATGATCATTTAAGCATCATTATTTCACCTGATTGCCCGTCTTGAGTGCTCCGGCATGCACGGACAGGATCAATGAGGCCAGAGGTCAGTCCACGCAGTGTGCTTGCGCCACCGGAGCCAGTCTGCGCCTTGGACTGTCCTTGCTGTTCCAGTGACCACTGGTGTCCTTCCAAGAGGGAGGTGTGCTGCGCGGTGTAGATGTTGTTTGACACTTACCGTAATGTTTCTAATAGAACTACGGATTCAGGACTAATTTCTACTCCAGTTAGTACAACAGCAGAACAGCAACTTCACGGTGTGATTCTTTTTACATAATGGTAAATCATGCAGTTAATAAACCAAATGGCAGCCCATATTTTTAAGCAATGTCTTAAACAGCCGAAATGGATAAGTCAATTAAATGTGGGCTTGGGAGAGGCAAAAACAATTGTAATATAGACACATGAACTTACAAATTTGTTCCATGCATTTAATAACCTTTACCAAACATTTGATTTTCATCAAAACAATTTATACTTGTATTGGCAATTATTTAAAAGAGAACCTCACTACAAAAGACTAATAGCAGTCAAAGTGTCATTAGAAGTACCTTCAGATTTAAGTGCTAAGAACCCCAAATAAATAAAGTCCTAACAGTCTCAACATTTCAAACAAAGGGTTGTATTCAAAGTAAAACCCACTTGTAGTTCATATAATACAGGTGATTTGATTTTTGATTAAAAAAAAAAAAGCCTTTGCCATTTTAATACCAGGGACACCAGTAAATCAGAGGCTACCTGCCTTAACACCTACTTTGAACTTTACATTCCACTCTGTATCCTTAAAATAGTATAACAGATATTTATAAAGTGTACTAGCTTCACATCCACGAGGACATTAACTCATCGAGCAATGAAAATATAGTTATATTTATAGAAACATTCATGGCCAAAGGTTAGGCACTGGGTTAGTGGCAGTGCTAATGGAAAGTGCACCAACTGAGCAGCCAGTAATGGAGCATGAGTGATTGTCAGAGCATCTCAGGCTTGTCACGAGAAGTTGAAAGGCACATACAATTCATATAATGTCAGTAGGTTTGCACAGATTTGTAGGCGAGAGGCCGACAGAATCTCTTGTGTCCAGTGTTCATCTGTTAGTGGTTTGCCATTTTAAAATTAAGGCTTGATTTTCCAGAGCTGAAAAACAAAACAAAAATAGTATAATGGAAAAAAAAATGGAAAACAGGTTTCAAATATTTTTGATTTTGAGTATTTTTATTTCATTTATCAAGAATAGATAGATAGACAAGCTTCACTGTCTCGGTACTTTAACATACTTACTCTAATATTGAAGCCAAGAAGGTCACTGACCACAGCTGACACAGCTGACAGAATGACTACTTTGGTGATGTTATAGATCAGAGGGTTCACAGTCAGACCCAGCAATCTGAATGGAGTGTCCAGCTCCTAGGAGATAAGTGTACTTCTATATTGTCAACTGTGCTTCTTTAAACATATAAATATACCACAAATAACTTCAATTTCCCCTTACCTTCATTAGTTTTGTTGCCAGTTTCAAAACATTGTTAACTATACTCAGTTCTTCTTTCTTGTTGGGTTTTTTCTCCATCTTCAGATACAAATTAATCTGCAAATCGAACAAGAAGCAGAAAAATGTTAAAAGTTACACTAAAACTAAAACATTTGAAGTGTTAATTAGTTAAGAATGATTGTGTGGTTGTTATGTATGGTACCTGTTCAGTGAGCAGCACTGAGGAGTTGCTGTATTTGCTGTTGGTCTCTGAGCCCAGCGTGGCAAGTCTTAACATAAAGAGGAGGAGAGAGGCTCCCCACAGAACCAGCTCCCAGTTTGTCAAAGACTCCAGAAATGTCTTGTGACTGTGTAAAAGCTGAGGTAGAAAATAAACATTTGTACTTACCCTTGCTACTCTTTTAAGTAGCAAATAATATTATCTAAATGTCCCTTTGTAGCAAACAAGCTGCCACAAAGTTCTTCCTCTTGCTTTTTGCATGACTTTTTCTACCAATGTTCTCAGATTAAATCACATTTTGTCAAACAGATATGACTGACCTGGGCACAAACAATGAATGAAATGGAGAGTGCTAAAAGGAAGATGGTGGAGACAATGACATCAACAGAACGCTGTGGCCCTCGTCTCTGCAAAAAGGACAAAAGAAGGAGAGTTGTGACACAATTTTACAAGTGAATCACAAAATGAAAAAAGAGCGACCAATACTATTTTATTGTACTCTGAGGAAAGAGCGCAGAGACAACCACATCTTTATGTTCTGCACTTTCTTCAGCCGGAAATGAGGAACCTCTGACTTCTTGGCCTTGCGAGCTGACGTGATGTGGCTGAAGTATTTGGCAAATAAAAGTCTCTGTTGGGGAAATATGAAAATTGGCAAATAAAAATGATGATTAATGTTATTGTTATTATTAAGTAGACTCTCCACTCACCTGTTTATATGTTCTCTCAGCTACACACATCATAAAGAAGAATAGTGCACTAAGGCAGATTCTTTGAACTGTTGTGATGATAAAAAAGATATAGGCTTTGGCATCAGGTGGCCCCACCGCTATCTCAGTTATCTCTGACAGGGACAGGGAGCCAAGGCTCGACATGTCCAGATTCTGAGCAAGACGAAAGGCAAAAGGAAGTAGTGCCAAGGTAGCAGTCACCACCCCGCCAAACAAGAGGTAACCCACACCCTGCTCCACCAACTTCACCTGTCAGCAAAATAGAGAATGGAGGATACATTTGCAAGTTTGCAGTTGCAATGTTCCAATAATTTTAACAAAACTACAAATGAATGGTAGATTGTAATGCTCCCTACAGCTCTGCTAGGCTGTGTTATTAAATAAGCAGGGAAATTTTAATTCTATCATATAGTATAATAGCCTTTAGTTGTTATAAATTGTATAGAATACCAACAATGTGTACCCGTGAAAGGATGATTCCACTAATCTCCAATACTGACATGTCTGCTTTCTTACACTCTCCCTGTTCCCATATAATGGCACTGACTCTGTCCTTGGATGGATGACATGCTTGAAGCCAAGACAGCTGGGTCTGCAAAGAAAAACAAAAAATTAGAAGACTTTCTACATTATTGTTTTAATTATGTTTTAATATTAGAAGTTGAACTCTTAAAATGAACACATGATGGCGCCATTTATTAATGTGAGTGCAATGACTTTTCCATCAGAAGTGAAGAACAGGCAACTGACATGAAAACAACAGAAACTTCATGTTAAATGTTGATTCTTACTCCAGTGATGCTGTGTCGCAGGCTCTCGTCATTACTGCTCGGAGAGGAGCTATGTTGGAGGGCCATTCCACCACTGTACCTCCCATTGCCCTCACTGTCACTGCTGCCTGTGGAGGCAGTGTCAGGCCCCTGAAGAAGCTCCTCCCACATGGTGTCATCAGTGTCTGAGGCAGGACGGGGACCACCACTAGGCCTCAGACGCTCCACTTCTCTGGGTTTGACTCTGGCAGTAGCATTTCCATCTTGAGGTTTCTGAAAAGAGAATGTGCATTGAAAAAACTTGGTTTGTGATATAACATAATTTAATTGTATAATCTTGAGGCCTCACAGTGGGTTTTGACTTTGTATTTCTTTTTCTGATGGAAAACCCTGTTGAATGTGTTGCTGTAGAGTTGCGCTCTTCGCTCTGAGGTAGTGAACGAATTTCTTCCAGTGGTTGTACCCTATCCTCTTCATCACTGGACAACTCATCTGAAGCTCCAAAGCCTGACATTCTGTTGTGCTGACAACGTTATAGACAAAATATTATATATTGTATTAAAAAAGATTTATTATATATTTACTTAAGAAGTATTACACTGCAATTACAAAAATATACTAGATTATCTTGTGGAGTAATTGTTAGGACAACTTTTCTGTTGGTAAAGTTTTCAAACAATCGGTAGCACACACCACCACCAAATGTACCTTTATTTTGTCTGTCCCATGTAATCTTTCTTTATACTGCCAGGGGCTTTGCTTTTTAGTGTCCACACTGTCATTCTCTTCCTCAGACTTTTTCAGACCCCTGCTCTTCCTTGGCCTAAAAAGAAACAGTAACAACAACAGATGAATAATGTAACAGACCAAAGGTGTGAACGCATTACATGAACTGTCGCAATAAAAACCACAGTGTGATCAGTGTAACAGCAGGCTAGAGAGTGGCCTTTGGGGTACAATGCATTTGTAAAGTCAGGGGATTTATGCCTGAGCCAAGTGCAAATGAGTGCACAGTGCTTTTCAATGGAACACCCACCTCCTTCTGCGAGCGGGGCTAGTTGTGTTGTTGGCAGCTGGACTGCCTGAGGGCCACCGGCTGGACTCGGTTGACACAATTTGGCAGTGCACAGTACCCAGCAGCAGCATAAGACACATGGGTCCAAACACCTCACTGGAATTTGCCCCAGGGACATCCAAGTACAGCACTACTGCTGCCACTAAAGGGTGAAAAAAATTGGCAACAGCAAACAAAATGTGCTTTTTATGCCTTCAATGCATTATATTTTGTAATGAGAACTTTTTTCTGTTTTGAGGTGTAGTGAGAGTATTGTGAAAAGAAGGTAGTACTTGTCTGGATTAAGAGGTTTGAAAAATAAAGATTTTTAAGGTTATAGTTATTTGATTATCTCGAATAGTTGATAGATGCTGATTTTAATCAATAAACTATTTAGTTTTCATATGTTCTATAAATGCAGTTGCTCTGTAAAGTCTACAAATCAGATAAGTATCAAAAAGCAGAAGTTTCAAATAACATTACGAGTATGTGTCATAAAAATAATACTGAAGACGAAGTTTTTTTATTTAGGGAAAAAGTGAAATTTCAGTTCTAGAATCACATACTCTTTCTAATCATATATTTTGACAAATTTATTTTATAGGAACAACTGATGAATATCCAATAATAGTAAATAATATGGTGCACTAACCTTGCATGAAGTAGAGTGCGAGGATACATGTGGAGACAGACTTGGAAGTCACCTGGATCCACCACTGGAAAAAGAATGGAAAGAGCAACACTCGCACCAGACCTTTTCTGGTCAAAGCTGTCCATGGACTCTCTGGTTTAGCCTTGCTGAATGTTGATCCTGAGAAACAGAAATGATGAATATACTAACGATTGAAAAAATAATTTAAATCACTGAAACAAATTGAGCATTATTACAATCTTATTAATTTTGAACAGGTGTTTAATTACATGGTAATTATATTATTACACTTGAGAGTTCAGACATCATCACCTCGTACTAAATCAACATCAATAAGGCCTGGCTTGATGTGACCAGTCTTCTTTGGTTTGGTGTCCAAACCCTAGCCGGATAACAAGTGGTACTTTGTGTTAGTAACAACGTAACACAAGAAAACACTTTGTGAGATTCGGTTGATCTTACATTTAAATCCGCTTGCTCTAGGGATTTCTCCCAGACTTGTTGATCATAGGCTCCAATCTGTAACAATTACACATTAACATTATTGCACAACATTACAATATTGAGGTTATATAGGATATATATTTTTATATAGGACATATATGAGTTTTTTTGATTACCAACTGCAACCAGGCTGATTGTACCTTTTCATTACAAATTAACAGATAATTATGTGTCATTAATGAATATTTTGTTCATACAAATTGAGCAAATGTTACCTAACTGTAACTAACTGAGCAAATATAATAGTATCATTAAGTAAAGGCTTTAAGTGTCACAAAAGCAACACTCACTTTTTCCTGATACCAAGCTATTCTGGCCATTGTCATCTGCTTTCACCGTGAACTTAGACCTACTGACCACATCTGTGTACAAAACAAAAAAAGCAGGTAGACCCAATCACACAGAGGCACAGTTACAACCAAAACAACAAAGACCATCAGAGCCATAAACTCATAACAAAGAAGTTATTAGCTGCACATACAGTAGCAGCAATGAAAGCTAACAATAAAAGCACTGTACGATTAAGTGAAATGCTCAAAACTTACCTGCATCAGAGGAATGGGGTACATGTCAAAACTTGAACTAGATGTTAGGTAATCATCACCAAAGTGGCTGGTTACGGGTTACTTTTTATCGTATCGTCACTATGAAATAACCATGCTGCCTTTCTTTTGTATCAATTCATCCTGTGTCAATACCTAACACAGATTGCGATTTGCAGATGCTACATTTACTTGTAAAATTTTGCGACCTGTGGCTATACTTTTATTCATCGTTTTCACTCAATCTCCCACTTCCCTTTTCCGGGGTTTGTTTTTGCCCAAATCAATGTGACTTCTCCCTCATTTTTGTATGTCAGGTTGCAACGCTGATCCCGGTGACGCCCTGATCACACTATCTATCTCAGCTGTGTATTATTGAAGAAAATAATAAATACAGCGCAAATTTTACGCTTGAATCAGCGATAGTTGGTAATTTATGAAAATAGTCTTTCTTCTAGTTTTTTGGGAGCTGTGAACATATCTTTCTGCCTGACAAGACTAACTGTGGACAAAAAAAGAAACCAAATCAAAACCCACCTGACAAAACTCTTACTCTTCAACCAATTAGAACCAAATATAGACACAATCATGTAAATACAAGACGAATTGACTTTGGACTTCATTTTACACAGATTTTATTAGTTATAATTTTTAATTTATGATTAATTTGGTCAGTGCATTAAATACCAATATGTGCAATAGCATGCTTTAAATAAATAAGAACTATCTACAGAAGTGTAATCTACAGGAACATTTCTAGGCATATCAGTTACTTCATTAGTCAGTTAACAGTTTAAATGAGTTGTTATTTATGCAGGCCTTTATGGTAGTTTAGACTTTAAAGTTGGTCTTCGTGATGTTTTTGGGATAAAGGAGCCTAGGTTGTGATGAAATGTCCAGTTATACAAAAGAGGCTATTTTTTCTGAAATCCCAAATGTCATTTGTCACTGGACTCCTTTGTGTTGACTAATGGTTGCTCCTGCTCAGCTGCACACACAATTTTTGCCTTGACCTTCTTGTTTGAGGAGATAATAAAGAACGGACTCAGGCTGGCGTAACAGGAGGAAAAAAACACCCTCATATCAGCCACAACTGGCGACACCTTAGGCACTGTCAGCATGTAAATCCAGATGACATTATCTATCCCAAAGAAGACCACGTAGAGAACCACCAAGGTGACCACCGTTTTGGCGCTCTGGTCTCCCACCCTGAGAGCGCCGGATGCCCTCACCTGGCGACTGTGGCGGTGGAGTAGAAACAGGATGTATCCGCTTGAGCCCAACATGAGGGCAACAAAAGCAAAGTCCCTCCCAGAGACAGCCACCCCATTGATAACATAGGATAGATTATCTCTGAAGTCTACATGGCAGAAACCCAGATTGAGGGTGAAAGCAGGGATGGTGCCATTACGTGGTGCCATGGAGAAGAGCGGAGCTGCGATACATATGGCCATGTTGAGGAGCCACAAACCTGCAAATGTTGGTAGGACGAGGGAGGGAAGGGCAGGCTTTAACCTGGACAGACAAGGTCCAGCAGGAGCAATGGTCACTGCCTGAAACACACTCAGCATGCAGGTGATGCACACTGACAAAGCTCGGCCAATCCGATAGGCGTAGATCACCACCTTGCAGCCCACATCATTGAGGAGGTCCCTCAGGCCGAACACAGTCATGGTTTGGGGTACACCACGGGTCAGCAGCAGCAATAGGTTGGCAAATGCAAGGTGGCACAGGATCATGTCTACAGGAAGAAGCTTTGGCTCTGAGTAGATGATGGTGGCATATGCCAACAGCACAGCAGTGTTTCCTAAGATACCCATACCTGTTTGCAAGAGGAAGGAGACCCCTTTGATGGTCACACACAGATCCATGACATCAAATCTGCATGGGGGAATCAAAGCATATCTTATCAATTAACAATGCAAAACAGTTGAAACCTGAAAAATAATCAACTATCCAATTTCTGTGACTGAAAATGATTTTCTCACCTGAAGTGCACAATGAAGCATGAAGCATTTTACTCTTAAGCTGTTTAATGGCCTGTGTAATTACCAATTTATAGTCATACACTCCCCATGAGATCACTAGCCAATTTTTCAATGTACAGCCCACAGTTAGAAAATTAAACTAAAAATGGTCTCAGAAGACAGGCACTGTCATGGGAATATTATTAAATTTCATGTTTTCATCCTAATCACTTCCTGTTTGCCTTCATCTCTTGTGACATCGCAATTTCTAGTTCAATTATTGTATAATAGTTTTATACAAAACACAGGCTTTAACATCATTGGTGTTTATTTTTTACATTGCTGTTGTTGTTTATACAAGCTCATGTCATATCTACCAAATAGGATACAATCAAACAATACATTCAATCGTTTGAATTGTATGCTCCCAGCTGAAACTATTTTCAACAATGAGGCACTTCTGACTTTCTAGGTTGCCCACAGTTCTGTGAAATATGAAAAAAATTGTTGATTAACTACAGCTTTGTCAAAGGTTTGTTTTTTTTGTGACGAACTACAGACACAACAGTGACACCACACTGTGTACAAAATAGTGTTGTCCATTCATGAAACTAAAGTCCAGATCAAAATCTATCCAGCCAAAAATTAAAAATTTGTCAAGCTGATTTTGTAACTTGAAAGAAGAAGAACGTTTCCTTCTCCGTCTACAGGCAGGGACAATAACAATCTATGAGCAACAGCCTAAAAATATACATATATATATATATATATATATACATTTTTATGAAATGTATCAAGTCCAGCCAAACCCACTTAACTGTTGTAA
Organism: Rhyacichthys aspro; assembly: GCA_036850595.1. NCBI lineage: Eukaryota > Metazoa > Chordata > Actinopteri > Gobiiformes > Rhyacichthyidae > Rhyacichthys > Rhyacichthys aspro. The sequence goes on along the minus strand of JAWCTZ010000980.1, from coordinate 15,721 downwards.
AAAAAGCCATACTTGTCCATAAATGTCCATAACAACTGCACTGGCAGGCTATTGAAATAAAACATGTAAATCTATGTAAAAAAAAAAACACTACTTGAGTGATCTGCCCCTTTGTCTAAATTCTACTCAGCATGAGAGCATGTCAATCTTCAGACAAATTAAAATGTGTTCGCCCTGTGGAGTAAAAACACAGGGTTCATCAACCCCTGTGGAGACAACAGTGTTTGGTTATTGTTGATGCAAACCAAGCCTGATGATTTCTTGAATAAGCCATCAAGAGACTTTCACATGCTCAGCTGGTACCTCTTTTCTCCTTCATGTCCTGGGAGCATGTTAAAAGACACAGAGGAGCGAGACAATTAGGCATATAACAATGAATGTCTGTACTAATTGGGGGCATAGGGACACACAGCATTATTCATTTATGTTCTCAACACTTATCACTGACACATGTTAGGGCTGACATTCTAAATTTGCACAAAGATTTTTGTGCTCTTTGTAAAATCTAGATGCAAATATGTTCTTCTGCCCCAATGTCCCTCTAACCTTCTCCTTTACAGGTTAAAACTCTGAAAAAGTGCACTTTGACAGTGAAAAGAAAAGTCTGTTTTCTCCTGGGACCATCCCTGTAATAAGGCACAGTGTAATTTGTTATTTTTCTGTGTGTTTTTTACATGTTTACACGCTCAGAGAGCTAATTAAAATGGCATGCTCAAGCACGTCCTTCTCAGGGGAGGTGTTTTATCTGTGCTGCAGAAAAATCCAGGCCATTTTCCCCTGGCAATGGACTGTGTTCTGTTCAGGCTTGATGTAAATATGTTTTTCATCCTGTAACATTAATATTAATACACAGTTGCAAAAGTAATTTACAATACTTCTATAGGTTAAAGTTGATGTATAAAAACCTCATCAGTTGCTTAATGCACACAACCTTGGGTTTGCGCATGCTTTGTGCACACATGTGGGAATAAATGTGAGTTATTAATTATATATGCTCAAAAGATTTCAAGTAGTAGAATAGCTACTTGTGTGTTATGGTCAATTATGGTCATGTGAAAATTATAATAGCATGTGTGGCAATACCATCACCAAGACCTCAATCAGTTCAGCCCTGACATTTTGCTTTGACGATGTAAAGTTAGTTCAATAACTTTTTACCCTTTTTCTTATTTGCTGTTGAAGGCAAACATACAATATTTAGAACGTTTCCTGCTGTGCATGTTAATCTTTCCCATGGCAAAAATGTGCTTAAGAGATTTTTGGCTCAGCGGCCCCAGACTATCTATCTTGCTGAAAATGACATAACCTCCTGTAACCTTAAATCTGATTTGCTTCTGAATACACATGTTACTGCAGCCTCAGTAACAATCCAGTTCAACCTGTAAACTTCCTTTGCCAAATAGACAATTAGAACATCTTGTAATGGATGTGGAAGGAAGTCTATTGCCCGAAAGGAACTGTTTGACTGTTAACTGTGCGTATGCTTTCTGTGGCATGCACAATGCTGACATTTGGTCCCAGTAAATGGAATACAATGTCGAACCATATCAAAATATCAATGTCTTAACTAACTACAGGTAATCAGTTGTGTGAAAGCACTCGTCTGTCAAAGTTCAATTTACAATGAGTTGCTTGTATTAACAAATGCACATGATGTTCATTACATATTCTCTGCAATGTTGACTCTGAATCATGTAACAACACTTACTTTTCCATTTTCAGACTTCTTGTTACTGTGCTTGAATTACACTACCATAAATTAAAAATAGTGCAGACAAGAAATGAAATTGAAGGTGATCTATCATCAGACTGGCTGAATAAGGTGTCAGCCATTTCCCTTTTCATTTCTTTCTCCACTGGGGGACACTGTGGTGTTGGTGACTAAGAAAAAGCAGGAAGGGAGTTTCTTTAATCGAACGTGGCCTTTAAGATTTATTGCATGAGTAAAGAAGTCAGCTGAAACTAAATATAGCAACACCAATTAAAGAATAAGTACTGAGCCAGTGAAGAGGAGATTTGGTCTAATCTGAGTACAACATTAGGTGTAAATGGCCTATTTGTTAACTTAACACTTAGCAATTGTCTTTGCAGTTTTGTAGCTTGAAAATGAATCCCCTTTGGGTGCGTTATTTTGTCTGCTTAAAACACACCAAGGCGACAGACAGCTGCAGTCATCTGAATTGATCTCAAGTAATTGGAGGCTGAGGGAAGGGAATCAATGGACCATGCAAAACAACCATTACTTGTTTACTGGCATAAAAACACAACGACCAGGCTCACTCCATGTAGAGGGGTTCTTTGAGCTTAACTTCACCAGACTGCTTCCAGGTAAGGGGAACACAGTGACATATTCAATGTGAAGGTCTCTCAGCCATCTTTCTCTTGCTGCAGTGATGTCTTCAGAGTTGTTTGTCCGTGGGATGCTCTACCTGTCCCTCACAGTGGTCGGTGTTCCAGGCAACGCCACGGTCATCCTGGCCTTCCTGCTGCTGCTGTACCAAGAGAACCGTCTCCTTCCAGCTGATGCCATCGTCCTGCACTTGGCCTGCGCTAACCTGCTGGTAGTGGGCGTGCGTTGTCTTCTGGAAACCCTCGAATCCTTTTACCTCACAAATGTCTTCAGTGACGTGGGCTGTAAAGCTGTGATTTTTGTCTACAGAACTTCCCGCTCCTTGTCCATTTGGCTGACTTTTGTCCTGAGTGCTTACCAGTGTTTGAGCATTGCCCCTCCTGGTTCTCATTGGGCCTCTTTGCGTGCTTTATTTGCTAAGTATTTAGCTGTTGTCTTCTTCTGCCTGTGGCTTATCAACACCAGCATGAGCTCTGCGGCCATTCTTTTTTCCTTTGGCAGCAGGAATGTTTCCAGTCTCACTCAGCACGGCATCAATGTCGAATTCTGTTATGTATATTTCCCCTCAAAACTCTCCAAAGAGGCCAATGGTGCGGCCCAGGTTGGCAGAGATGTGGTGCCGATGGCGCTCATGACTCTAGCCAGTTTTATCATTGTTGTGTTCCTTTACAAACACAGCCAGCAGGTGAAGGGGCTTCGCAGCGGGGGCAGCGGAGGTGGAAGTGGAGCTGAACAACGGGCAGCTAAAGCGGTGGTGGCACTAGTGACTCTTTACGTGGTCTTATATGGTGTTGATAATGGAATCTGGGTCTACACGCTCACTGTGAAGCAGACAATGAAGTCCTCTCTACTGTCTGACCTCCGTATATTCTTCTCATCACTTTACGCAGCCCTTAGCCCGCTGGTCATTATTGCGTCCAATCGGAAGGTGAACGGACAGCTCAGGTGTCTAAGGGTTGAGAAAGCGGTCGTGGAGAAAGCTACCACTCTTTCTACAATGTGAAACTGTGCAGTTAATGGACTTTTCACAGCAGAGGAGTGGACTGCTTTGAAAATCAGAACTAATGATGCCCAGAACTAATGAAAATGTACTTTTTATGGCCATCTACTCCACGGATAAAAGGTCACATAAGGAAAATCTGAATTCTGAGTAAAAAATTACACCTTTACTGGAGCAAAATATGATTTGAAATTGACATAAAACAACGTAAACATGTATCTAAATCTTCTATGTGTTGGCGATGGTATCTGCACAGACACCAAGCAAGAAAATATAACTTTAATATATCTCTTAGAACACATACTAAACATTATTTGAAGATTTTTGTGAATTCTTAAAAATACTGTTGTGCGGCTTGCCATAACGTGTCGGGTTAGGTTCACAAAGGGCAACATTTTCCAACGTGTCCGTCCGTATCTGCAACATGTATCCGAACAGCACTTTTTATTGTTGTTTTCATCTAAGTTACATTGCCCCAAAAATGCTGGAGGACTGCTGTATTTGCCCTATTCTTCCATATTGTACGCAAGCTTGAAAAAAGACATGGTGACGAGAACTATACGCACTTCACTGCAAGGTACATACGCATATTGTTGAATTGCCATTATTATGATTTATAGGAACTATGCTTTGAAAATCCTGTCTACACTTTTCATGCCAGGGTTTCTGTGTAGTAGAAAGGATGATTTATGTTTCTGTCTGCTCCTTTAATTATATTCTGTGAAGATAAAAGCTTAACCTGTTACCTTTGAGCACATAGAATTGCTAGAAATTAACGGAGACTAACTACGAAAGTGAGGCTACAATAAATACATTCAGAGGTGCATTTTTGTTCCCTAACTTATGCCCAAAGCAGCCCCCCATTCCCTGGACTGTTTTAAGAGTGTTTCTTGCTCCATAAAATTTGATTATGGCTGATTTATTGTCGTTTACAAGTTGTGGGGCATGTTTAGCACCTGTAGCTTAGGTTGAAACTTTGCAACTATGTACTTTCTATAATTAAAGATGGAAAAACAACCTTGTTCACTGATACAAGTCTGTACGGATCTCTGCTGATCTGGCATTTCGTTGTTTGTTTATTCGCCTGGCTCCCTCCGTCTTAATTGGGAGGTAGAATTACAGTGACTCAGAGCACAGTGTAGCTGTCAAATGACTTCCAGCTCGCTGCTTAGCTATAATTAAAGCTGTGAATCAAATATGGGAGATGTCCCGTGCTAATGAGGCAGGTTAATTGTTCCATAGAGAGCTTCTTACAGACCTGATAGGGGAAACTGTGTTCTTTGGAGAGAAGGATAAAAGTTCTTCACAATAACCTCGTGATGATTCAATGCAACATCAGTCAATGTGGTTTTATTGTAAAAGAAGGCGAGACCTGAGAGTCGCAGATGTGGCGAGGTGGGATTTTCAAAGTCATTATGTGATTGCAGTGTCTTTGAAAGCAAGGGCAGGGAGACAGGGTGAGGACTGTTAGAGAATTTTGGATCTATTGTAAGGTTGTAATGCCCTGAGCCTTGGGCTCTGTCAACAGATAGACTTAGACACCTGCAGGATAACATGTCTCCAACCTCGAGCCTAATCAGCTGAATAACAACTGAATACCAACTCTTTGTTATTGTATTGGTTGCGTAATTGACCTTCTACGAGATATTATAAACTCTGACCAATGAAAGCATAGCCAGACTTGAATGTTCAATACTACGCTGTGTTGACTGTTCAACTGTCTCCGGGCCTGTATGTGATGGTAATAAACTTCTCCTGCTTAAGACATCCAGACTCTCTTCAGTCCTTATGTGGTCCAATACTTCGAAGCTCTAAGGCAGTAACACAATTCTCCTACAATATTGGCGTCACGAACTACGGAAATCTATATACAGCTGGACTGGTAAGTGCAAATTAATTTTTCTCTTTTAAGAGAAGAGTTGCATTACCAGAACCAGGCTTGACAGATAGATCCTATGTGTTGGGAAAATGTGTACAATACACAGTCTTTGAGCTATTGGTCACATATGTGAAATTAAATGTAAGTTTGAATTTAATTGGTTATGCAAATTAAATGCTTGTTTAAAATGATTGGCTAATTTTGGAGTTAACGTTGGTACCAGTATTCGGCTGAGGCCGTACTGGTTGCCTGTGAATTCATGAGAAAAGCTAAACATAATGAGCAGTATGAAGTACTGAAATTTGGACGTACTGAGAGCTCTGAGTAAGCTTTCCAACATTGAATTCTGTTTTCGATAACAATTTCAAAGGCCAATGTAATTGTTATTAAGGCGGTGTGAGCAAGAGTAAAGCTGTGAATAACACAGTAATTACAGGCTGATGTGAAAACCTTGGTGGATTGGCGTTGTATAGGTGGTCATAGCACTCTGTAGTGAGATTGAGCACCGGTTTTGTTTTTCTTGAAACTATATGTCTGAGACTATAGCTAAAGAAGAGGCACGATAGCTGCTCTGCAGAGGGTCTTAGTCTGGGGAGGGCCTAGGAAAACTTCCTTAGAATCACTGATTCCCTAATAGGCGCCTATTTCTTAAAATGTGCACGTGGAGATACATTCAGGATTTAATAGATTCTGCTCTTGTATCCGGCTCTTGCTACCATTGTAGTAACTCTAGAATCAGTTAAGAACTTTAACGATCAAAAGTGTTGTGTCTGAACAAACTGACAGACTGAGACTGATAAACCTCTGGATGCTGCAGTAGATCTTTTGCCATAAATGTGTTATCTGTTATTTACTATATGTTCTGTGTCTTATGAAGTTCAAAATTACTATGGGTTGGGTATTAACCACAGATTTCACCACACAGTGACTAGCTTAAGTCTTTAATCAACTCACTAAGATCTAAACATCAGACACACATTTCTTCTGTCTCTACACCTGGTGCAAGGCGATATCTCTACACTTCTGACATCAGCGTTAAAGCTACAATCTGTAGACTAGCCTCAACTAGACCAAAACCCTCTCCTGTAGAGCACACACACAAGTAAAGGGCTTAGTGAGTGTCAGCAGGACAAGGAAAACAAGGCAAAGTCAACAACTAATGTGTGGATGAGAAAAGGACCAACATCAGGGAAGATGAGGAAGGCGTTGTTGCTGATGTAAATAAGAGCTGTAATAAAGAAAAGCTAGACTCGATCAAAAGTGGACAATACCCGATGTTTAAAAAAAAAAAAAGGACCCTTTATTCAAACCTAAAGCAAGGCACTGTCTCTGACCTCTCACAGAAATTGTCACAGCGCTTGAGTCTGTGAACGAACAGCCCCCACCTTTGCTCTCGCTGTTCTCCTGATAGAGAGCACACACAGTGTCAGCAGGATATGGAAGCAGGCAAAGGAAAGAGAAGGGGTTAATAATAATTTAAAAAAAAAAAAAAAAAAGTGAGGAAGAGGAAAGAGACAGGAAAGGAATAATAATAATATTGATCATACTAATCTCTTTGCAAACGGGTTCTCTAAAAGTTGCTAAAGTAACAACTGTTATAATGGCTGCACAGAAAGTGCTGGAAGGTGTTACAAAATAAAATGACATTAATTTTGAAGATTTTGTTATAAAAAGTTCTTACTAAGGTAGTTAACTAAAACTAATTTAGTTTGGTATATATCTGGTGTCTGTCTTGTCTTGTGTTTGGTGCAGCTGCTGTGTGTATTTGTTCTGTGTGAAGGTCTTGAACACAACCTATTGGGGTTTGTTTTAAAACAAGAGGCTAAGTTAACAAAAAAAATAATGTTTTTTTGAATAAAAGATTTGCCATAACAACAGTTGATTAAAAATACAGTTAAGAAAATATTACAGTGTGACGGTAATGAGTTTAATCTAAAATAATGTTAGTGATGCGACTGGTCACTGGAGAAGCACTATTGAGTTTGATTAAACTAAACTGTATTAAAATGACAAGGCAAATAATACCTGACCATCATAACAGCCTGAAAACAGAAGGAAAACAGGGGTAACATCTGTGGATGTGTTGCAGACAACTATTAACCTGGGTTTTTTTTCTCACTTATTCATTATGTGTGTTTTATTATGATGTGTTATATTTTGAGAATTGATGCTGCTCTAATTGTTGTTTACAGGAACCAAAGAGCTCCAGTTTAAAGCTGATGCATGAGTTACATGTCACATGTTATATCTGTGTTCTCCATCCTCTGCAGCTGAACTGTGAGTAAGAACTTTGTAACTGGGTGTAAGAAGGTCAATGGTCAACAAGACCCTGACCAAAAGCTTACAGGGAAATGTTACAGGGACAGTTGTAATTTTCATTAGAGCTTCATTAATCGAACAAATTCAAAATATAATACTATACTTTGCTCTTAAACATAAAAACAATTAAGCAGTGAGACAACTAGAGCAAACAAGCAAAAGTTAAGAATGAAATGTTTTAAATGTATTTATGGGAAATTAAAAGAGAGTTAAAATGTGCTTTGTGAAGTAAAATCAAATACAAACGTGAAGTTTTCCTAAACTAGATGCAACTGGAACAGGTTTAAAAACATTACTTTAAGCCTTAATGGTGAATGATTGTTGTAACATTGAATTAAAAAGCTGAATTATCTTTGAAGTATGAGGGCCTAAAAGATTTAGATTTGAAATGAGATGATGTTGTGTTGAAAGTATTACTTGATTCACTGTGTCTTCATTTAGTGGGTGTTTTGTAGTTTTCTGTAGTCAGCTATAGAGTAATTCTTTTGTGTTATACTTGGTCTATGAAATATCAACATAGACGCTGTTGTTTTTGAGATATTGGAACTTAGTGTTTTGTTGTATGCATTGTCTTCTGGTTGACATTAGACATTCCTTTTTCCCTCCTCATACTAGAAAAAAGTTTGAAGGTTTGAGAGTTTACATTGACCCAGATGATAACAGCCTTCAGGATCTTGATGTTCTGTTAAACAAAAAGACATCGTAATAGTTGATAAAAATGTCTCCTTAATATCTCAGACGTGTGTTATCAAAAGAGAGCAACGGGCACTAGCAACAAAACCATAGTTTATATAAAAAATAATAATAAAATCTGCTCATCAAGACATGTCACTTTGACCAAACATGACTCACCAAGTCTAACAATAACTGAAGATTAATTAAGTTTTACTTAAATGAATGCTCATGAGAGTTTAACATTAATTTAGTCTTCATTATTTGTTACCATTTACCTTGACAGTGAGTCGCTGCAGTGTTTGAATCAAACCAGTAAAACATCAATTACAGAGGTTTTCAGTTTTTATAGCTGTAACATAAAGTAATGTACTAGTTTCTAAAGTGGTATAACCTGATGAATGGTGTTTTCAGGCTGATCTTTGAGAAATAATGCAAAAATTACTTAAAATAGTTAAAAGTTAATCAGTACAGTGACTATAGTCTTCTCCTAAAGTCTCTGAATATAGATGTTAATCCTCTAAAAGTACTTTACTTCTTTTGGACTGTACAGCTGCAGACTCTTTATAAACAACTGATAAAGGACTGTGACTGTCTTCACTGATAACTGTGAGTGGAAGTGAGACCTGTTGATGGCCTAGTGTTTCTGGGGGTAGTTACTTCATGTGCCTTGCTGGTTTTCCACTGCTCCAGCACTGAACTGAACTGAACCTGCCTGGCTCTGGCACTGTTTTGTCTACTGAGACTTATCTGAGAACATGGCTGCCTGCTCTTTATCGTCTCTGAGAAACATGAGACTAACACTGGCTGAAGCACCAACGACAAAGAAAGCTAGTCTCTGACTGGTCTTAAAGCTGCACTTTGTGGACTGGGCTCCTCCACACTGTCCTCAGGTCAAATGGACTGAATCTATGCCACTGCAACTGCTGCTGCTCAGAGGTCATTACAACATGAACTGTTCTGCTGCTGCACTGAGGGGTGCTGCTCACCTGGGACACAGGGTACTGACACTGGCTCTCAATTCCACTCCTAGACCCTGACATTTACATTTAAATACTACTGTTTTTTTATTACAAAAAAAAAAAAAAAAAAAAAAAAAACAGTTTCTATGAGTTCAACTATTGATTTGTGGATCTTTTTAGTTTAGAGCGAGGTCTGCAATGAAGACACCATTCTACTTAATGTCACCAAAGGTCTATTAATAATAAGTAGACGAACTAATCAGTAGACAAACACTCTCATAACAATCGCGTGTCCTCTCGTATTATTCTACCATTCGTCTGTGAATTTGAACTGAACTTTGTTATTCAAATTTTAAAAAAAGTGCCTTAATTCTGGGACATTTATGCTATTACATTTGGGAAGTCTGCATTTTATAGTTTTTCAAGATTTGGATTTTATGCCTTTTTGTTTCTGCCAATTTTAGATTTCTTATGCAAACTTGAGTTTAATTCTGTAAATTTCAGACATTTTCTGCAATGTTTTCACCTGCAACCACCTGCAACGACTTCTGCCAATGCTATCTATTTTTTAAATTAGTTTTGCTTTTAGTAAAACAATATTATTTAAAGTAACTGTTGAATAACTCACTCTTCTAAAGCAAAGGTGTTTTTGTTACATGGTGTAAAAATAAATAAATAAATAAATGAATAAAAATAAAAAGAAGAAGCTTAAAAGTAGATGCTACAATTGTTGAGAATGGTATATTCAATAACAGCCTAACTGAGTTCACACAGAACCACGTGAATAAGTTAGTTCCCGATGTCACAAAATACTTTGACATATGGAGCGAAAACCCATGCACAGATAAATCTGTCCTAGCAATACAGTTAGATGAGCAAACACGTCAATAATTGCAAAAAAAAAAAAAAAAAAAAAAAAAAAAAATGCATTAAAGATGACGAAACTGCTCATTTAACCACTAACACAGGAACTGAAGCTTGACTTGGTGTGGGGGCCGAACTTTGAGATGGATAGATACTCAAAACAGAGCTTTTGGTATGAGGAACTGTGTTTCCTTCTAAAAAAAAGTAGGCCTCGTTGAACCAGAGTCTCGTCAGTCCATCATTTGCTTTAATTCCATTCAGCTCGTGGGTGAGTAAACAATTGCCTATCAACAATAAATTTACAAGCTTCTGCTACAATACATAAACAGTAAACTTAATGAGAGCCTCTTAAAAATAGCCAAAAGGATCATGAACTATGTTCTTAAAGAAAAGGCTATCAGTCACCAATTAAAAGTTGTATAAGAGGAAGGTTAAAGGAATGCAGAGAAAATCATTTTAAAGTCACCTGCGCTGTTTGACTGGTGTGTGTTTCCTGTTTTGTGTTTGTTTGAACCTATTGAGCTTGTTGATCCAAGTCTAAAGAACGAAGGGAAGTTTGTTCTAGAGACTGTGCTGGTCCCGTTGAGCTCTGTGTGAGTTCTTTGTGTTAATGCTGTGTTGTAGTTGGTGTGTTTCAGGTCTGACAGGAGACTGTCCAGTAATGTCAGGTGTGGTGCCTGTAGTGAAGTCTGGAGCTAAAGTACTTCACTGTGGTTGTATCACCTGAGGAGGTGTGTCTGATGTTGAGATTAGGGCTCTTAAATCATTCACATGGTAATTTACTGGTAATAATCATCCAACATGTATACAATACAAATAAATGCAGAAGAAGGAATCACGAGAGTCAAAGACAAAAAGTCACTATTGTGACTCCAAAAATAAAGAGAAGCCCCATATTTTTTCTTCCTGTGTGGCTCAGGTGCACATGATCCTCACATGAATAAAAAAGAGGTGGGAGCAAGAGAAGAGAATCCTGGGAGGTTCTTAGTCGAGACAATTATTATTATGACTCTTTCTAATAAAAAATATATTTGCAGTATTCAAATGTTAAACTAAACACAAAGAATGAAGAAATTCAGAGTAAACAACAGATTTAGTTTAGACTAAATATTACTAAATGTTTCTGAAACCAAAAGATAAGGAAAGTGCTAGGGAAAAGAGAAGAACAAAGCCCAGTTGTTCCTGAGGAAGGTTAAGAAGTGAAAAGGACTGACTGGAAAACTTTTCACTAATCAATACTAACACCTAACTCTTACTAATGACTTTCTGAGACCTCAGATTCAAAGAGCAACATGGAAACTTGAAAAAGGGAAACTTCAACAACTAACACCTATGGGTTGTAATACATGAGCTGTTCTAACCTAATTATTTTCTAGGCTGGTGGACAACTGTTTTAACAGACATTTTACCAACAGGGTCCCACTCTGGAACATTGTGCATTGGAGATCAATACCAGCAGCCACTTACACAGGCTTGAATTGAAACCTAAGATCTAATGAAGGCCCTCTACCGGCCAGAGAGTGTTGATGTTTACAGGCAAACACCAAAAAGATAAGGTTCCTGTTAAGGTCAGTCCAATCCAGAGTCCAGAGTCACCTGGGATAAACACCAGTATCCTTTTGGAAAGTTGCTTAATATCTGAATTGTTAAGTTGAAATGAATGTTGCATTAAAGTCTTAAATGCAAGATTTAAGACTTTCAATGTCTATATTCATTTTATATTTTGTAGATTTCTATTTTATAGTTCTTTAGTTTCTGTGTTACATTTTCTAGTGTGCTGTGCAATATCTATTTTGCTATTGGTTGCAGGTAAATAAAAACAAGCAAGCATTTCACTGTGCATTTGGTAAATAAATCTTATCCATCTTCAAGAAGAAATAGGTAGTAATGTTGATAAATGTTTGGCATGGTAATCATTTTCTATCCACAGGTCCAAGAACAACACACACAAAAGGTATCTTTGTCATTCTATAGAACCTTTTAGTGCTGAATATGAAAAATGTGGAATGGTGCCTAAACGAGATGCTGTTGGTGAATAACACCCAACCAACTTCATGCGTCTAATGTCGATGCTAGTGACTAGTTAAATATTTAGCAGTTATTTAAAGGCTACATGGTAAACATCACTGAATCATTATATTATTGCTGTGCAAACAGAGAAAGGTGTACTGCAATAGTTTGGTACTGCACCCGCTGGCTTGTCCAACAAACATGAGGAATACCTTTTACAGGTTAACTTTGGCTCATGGGAATCAGAGATGCATGCTGATGGTGAGTGGATAGCAGAGTGGGGGTAATTAAGAGGTTCAGTATTTAGTGGCTAATAAAGACTCATATTTAATCTAGAAGGGCATAGAAATGTGCACCTGGACATTAATTGTAACCTGTGAGTAAGTGTGGTAAGTTATCTTATATATTTCCATGCTGATGTGTTCACTGTCGCTGCCTACACACTCCACATCATAGGCACAACATCATTTGTGGTTTCAAAACATCTTGACTGGTTTTGGGTTTTGGCAGCTATTATCAATATGTGCACACAGTTTTAATACATTCACTTGGGGAAGTGTCAATGGTTCAGAAGTGGTTAGAAATAAATCTACAGGAACTATTAAGTAAAAGTAAAGTAAATCAACTATTGTCAAACAATCCTACACATGTAAAAATAAGAGCTTCCGGGTTACTTAAACAATATTAAGCTGAATCTATCTCTGTTTCCAGGGGCAGGAGCCATAGAACTTGGAAGGGTGTGGGTCCTGCTCCCTGACAGTCTGCAGGGGTGTGGAGGCTTACAGCTGAGTCCCATACGACCAGCCTTACGGTACATGCCTTTTAGATTATTTTATTCTAAGATAAAGGATGTAAAGATAGCAGCCTCACACACCCCATTAATGTGTAGACTTACTGCTGCAGACAAAGTAACCTATGATACAGAATTACAAGTAAAATACTAGACCTTTCACTTATTACTCAAGGAAGAACATATAGAGTAATTTGAACTGCTCTTAGGTTTCTGTGGAAACTGCATTAGAAGTGTGGAGTAAGTGTTATGTATTTTACCGGTATAACATGTGTCTTAAAATCTAGGGAAATTGCAATAGTGTTCCTTTCAAATAAAATAAAATAAATTAACAATAAGGAATAGACAATAAGCAAAACTTTCGGGTCTAAAAATAATGCAAATAAAAGTTGCATGAAATAACACAAAGGAGAAAACAACAGAGTAAAGCAACATCTAAGTTCTGACAATTATGTTTCTTAATATCAAAGAAATAATTTATCTTATGTTGTTTTATGTAGAGGTGAATACACATAAAATGCTTTTATTTCAGATAAAAGGAGAAAAGTGAATGCATTGTGATTACTTTGTGAAGCTTATGTATGCATTAGTCCTCTCTGTAATTCATGTAACACTGATGCTTTTGTGATTGTGGAACGCACAATTATGGTTTTAAAAGTGTTTAAAAAAAATCTATTTCAACTTATTGAAGTTGAGCTTTGAAGAAGATTGTTTCACCTGAAGAGCCTGGACAAAATGGATTACTTGAAGATCAGTTAGGGAACTCGTCGTATCGGGCAGAATAATCCTATGTTACGACGAGGTTAAGGCATGGGTGTGTACCCATGGCCTTTAGTGCCCTATGGAAGATATCTACACTGGAACCGTTTTGCCACATGGACTCTTTGCCCCACATTGCCCCTGGATCCTTGTCCCATTGCACTGATGCAGTCGCACTGCTCAGTGTGAAGAAATGGACTGTTCTTTAATTAATAATTTGATTGCATCAAGATTTTGTGATCAGTTTTCATTGTTTCTGAAGATGTTGTAAGCCTTCCAATGTATACCATCTGTATTGGAATGATTGTGAAAATAATTTTATTATTGCAGGAGACCTAATTGGCTGCTGGTCATCTTTTACTATCCCCTGCGCTAATTACGGGGGGTAGAGGTTTGGTGATCAGTGCCCATCGCACCATACTTCTGAAGTGTAGAGGCATGTGCTTTTGTTAGAAACAAAATTCATTCAAATTGGGTGATTGGTGACTGATGGGACGCATGTCTCGGCACTTTAGGGGTCCCTGGGGTTGGGGTCATTGAAATCCATTAATACAGCCCATATTATTGTAACACTGTTTACAATGGTAATTGCTAAGTGCTAAAATGTCATATTAATGATTGATCTTTGATTTATTGAAAATTGGTGTTGATTAAATGTAATACTTTGAATTTGCATTTATAGTCTGAGTGTGCTTTCATGGTAAAATTCTCTTTAGGCGTTTACGTAAGGTTAAAACCACTTGTAAAGGGTTTAAAGAGGAAGGAACTGTTAGAGAATTTTGGATCTATTGTAAGGTTGTAATGCCCTGAGCCTTGGGCTCTGTCAACAGATAGACTCAGACACCTGCAGGATAACATGTCTCCAACCTCGAGCCTAATCAGCTGAATAACAACTGAATACCAACTCTTTGTTATTGTATTGGTTGCGTAATTGACCTTCTACGAGGTATTATAAACTCTGACCAATGAAAGCATAGCCAGACTTGAATGTTCAATACTACGCTGTGTTGACTGTTCAACTGTCTCCGGGCCTGTATGTGATGGTAATAAACTTCTCCTGCTTAAGACATCCAGACTCTCTTCAGTCCTTATGTGGTCCAATACTTCACTCTAAGGCAGTAACACAATTCTCCTACAAGGACATAACAACCTATGTGTGACAAACCAAAAGACATAAAAGGGGTTGCCAACCTGTGATCGCTAATGACTCTAAAGTGCTGTCTGGAAGTGCTGTCGCAGTGCAGGTGGAGGTGACTTTTATTGTGTGCTTGTGCAGAACTGTTACAAAAAAAAGAAAAAAGAGCTGACTTTAAAGCTCCCTTCAAGGACATATTTTTTCAGCCAATTTATTGAAAAGCTGTTAACATTAAACACAGTGATCTTTTCCAAAGATGTTAATTCCATGTGTCTTACCCTTCACACCACTGAAATCTGATTACTTCCACACAGACTCGGTGGAATGAAGGATAACATACACAGAGGCTTTCATTTAAAGTTGACAGAGATGGTTCCCTCGTGCTTCCTTGCAGTGATGTCACTCGTTCTGTCAGGAAAAAAACAGAGCAAATTAGTCCAAAAGGCATGAAAACTGGTTCCATTTGAATATGTATCTCCTCCTGTGCACCTTGAGTAGAAAGGTGTGCCAGACATGGCCTCGACCTGCACAAGATGCACAATGTACCTGTGCCTGTCATCCCATCTTTTCTCAACCTTTTGAGCCCAACTGAAATGTAGAGCCCTCCAGTAGATCTCAACCTGTAATAAGTCACGCTCAGTATGAGTGATGTATGCAGATGTAATGCTATTTGTTTTAGAAAGGCCATTGCTACTGTAAGATGTACTGACAGTGACAATAAACATCGATTTACATCCAACAAAGCATCTTTTACAGCTTGCCATGTTATTTTGCAAATAAACCATGATATTACATAAACCATCTGTTCAACCCCCAAGTGTAACTCACCAGTTGAAAAGCAACATAAAAGTCTTTCAAAATGTCTTCAGGAGCTGATGGCCTGTAAAAGGAGGTCCAAATCTCTGCAGTAAATCCCCAGTTGTTCTCTCTCCATCCGTCCTGCTGTCAGTCTGTTTACCTGTGCCAGGTACAGGCATTTTT
>JAWCTZ010000979.1:0-26944 GCA_036850595.1 Rhyacichthys aspro | reverse complement strand
GAAGTGTGCCTTTATATTATTCCTAAGGTTCTGACTAAATGGGGGCTTGTCCGTAGCTTATTTTATTTTATTTTTATTATTTTTCAGCAGAGACATATCTTAACAAATGCATTTTAATCGATACTTTGATTACAAAAAGTGTCAAATTTAAGCTCCAATTTTTCTGTCACTTTTCTATTATTCTCTCTATATATATTTCTGTGTATATATCTGAGAGCTACAGAGCTGCTCTCAGTACTGTGCTGTCCAGTTGTCAAACATTTAATGAACTTTCCATCAGTGGAGCCTATGGTATAATACAAATGAAATGGGATTTATTTTGACATCAAACCCAAATGGAGAGAAAGTAGATTAGTTAAGCTAAAGCCAATCTAATTTCAGCGTATTTGCATAGTGCGGGGCAGGAGGACGGGCTGATTCACCTTTTACACATTAACAGATGGGATCATCAAGGATCAACTGATGCGTCCGTGTATTCGGATTCTCCCTTTTTTTTTTTCCGGCATTAAGTAGCTTTTGATAAAGTCTTAATTTCCTTACTACATCATTATTAGCTTTTGATACCGACGTGCCATCTGGCCAATGTTAAAGCACAGGCAGATAAGAATTCCTAATGAATATGGTTGACTCTCTGACAGATTGTAATAAAAGAGCGGGGCTGTGACAATTATCGCCGAGACGGAGCGTGAGGGCATTTGACAATGTGGCAGGCCCTGGACTTGCTAATTGCAAAGCTGCTCGTACATTTGCACTATCTCCCCGACCATCGCTATTCCTTTATGTGCCGTTTTTTTTTCTTCCATGCCACTCTGTTCCTCAGCGCATTTTAAATGGATTTTATTAAGCAGTTAAATTCAGCTCAGTGGTATATAACAGAAGACCTATCACACGTTCCCACCTACACGCGGCGCCAACGGATCCAAATCGTTCTGTTTCGCAGCCGTGTCAACTCCTCCCCGGCACCACCTGTCATCGGGATATTTTGCAGCAATATCACAGGAAACGCTATTGGAGATTGTGCGAGCTGTGTGCTTTCATCAGTGTCCCTTAATTAAATCTACCTTTCCCCAGGCTCGAGCGTGATCCCTGCAAATAAAATACAGAGTAAACACACCTAATTAAAGAAGTTAAAACACAGCCCGACCAGGTTCTGCCTCGGTGTCAGGAGCTCGACGGTATAATTCCACGCCGGCTCACTGGCAGGCAAGGCAGCGTGGGGCTAAAATCATGTGTCATTAGTAAATTACACAGGTGCCAGAGTGAGTTTATCATCCCGAGTATGAAAAGCTTGATAATAACCTAAGGAGGTGCTTCTAAAACGGGCCTATCTTTTAAGCTAAATGAACACGCCACACTGATATGAGATTATCCCGCTTTAGAGACGAAACTATCGCCCCCAGGCCTGCAGCCAGTTTGTGATGCGCTGTTTTTTATTTATTTTTTACCCCTAATCTGTTCCAGCCTCAACAAGCACAGGAGGAATAGCTGCTGTATGAGACAAATGTGGTTTTATAGTCAACTAAAAATGAACGCTTAGATTTTCACACAAATAATCAGAGTTAGTTGAAGGTGCATTCTCTAAATATGTGTAGTATACAGTTAAAGTTAAAAGCATCAGTCAAAATTATGTGTTAATAGTGTATAAAATCCAATGGAAGGAGCCGTTACTTTTATACTTTGTGTCCCTTACAGTGGAATAAACTGATTTTTTTTTTTTTACATTTTATAACTAAACACTCTACAACTAAATGTGACTTAACTGATGAGATATCAGTGCTGACTGGCTTCACCACATAAAGCAAACAAAGATGGCTGAAATCTTGGTGTTACAGACATTAGTTGGCAGAGATGGGCCTGTTCTGTTCATCATTACTTGGATGTGGGGCATTCACAGTTAATGTGAAAGATGCAAATGAATCACAGGATTTCAGGTGTTTACTTGTGGAATATTTAACCCTTGTTATGTCCTAACTATTGCCATTATTTAAAGCATATAGTATAAATTGTAAGTCAGTTCTGTGTTTCACCTTTAGTCTTTCTTCAGTTCAATCCATTACCACAAAATTTCCCTTTGTTTTGGAATTTGGGGCCAAATATAAAAACATAACATATGCATAAACGTATACCCTGTGATTGTGAAAACAAACATATTATTTGCAGTCAAAAATGACCCCAAGCGCAACATGAGGATTAAATTCTGTTTAGAAGACACAAGTGGGAGGTTTCCTGGAGGATCTTCTGCAAGGTGCTGTCTCCAACAAGTTTACAATAACTAATGAGCACAGTACAACACTATTCCTGAAATGAAGTAACCCACAAACTTCCTCCATAATGATATGCACTTTTCACTCTCTCCCCTCTGAGCTAGGTACCTTAATCCTGTCATGATAACAGTGTTATCAACAGTATTAGGTATTATCAAACAGCTCAGGCAAACTAACAACTGCTGTGAGCTGCATTTTTCGGATGGAATGAACGTTGTCCATCTATAAGAGTGTATGTCAAAGAACATGTGTTTTAAACTCATTTTAGTTCAGGGACCAGATGCAGCCCAGTTTGATCTCAGGTGGGCCGGACCAATAAAATGATATCATAATAACATAAATAACGACAACCAATCACATCATAATGTCAGTGTTTTCATCAATTGCAAGTGAAAAAGGCTAATGTTGGCAAAAGCCTTCAGTATTTATGTTTCCATTAACTCTTGTTGTTTCCACAGACCTGCCAACATTTCATTTATGTTCACTTCTCTCAGTTTGTCCTTGCAATCGATCGCATTTTCTGCCATGATGAAAGTCATTGTGGCACTGAATATTATATTCCTTTAGCACTGAAACCTGCTGCATTCACACCAAGCACACAGGTTTCCCATTCTCCTGAGTGAATAAATAGAAAGTGGTCTATTTTTCTTGAAAAACTCTACAACCTGTGTCTACTTTTTTGACAAAGATGTTTAGAGATATGAGGGTTATTTTCACAGCAAAAGACAATTATGGAACGAGAGAGCACATTGCTTCCATCTGCTTTTTAGTTCTGGGTCCCAGTGTTGTGATAGGTCCGCTACTCTTACTAAAACAGTGAAACAAATAAAGAATAGCAGTTACTTTTATTTTAAAAATTGCAGCTCCCACTTTCCAAATTCATTCCACAGGCCGCATTGTACCCTCTGACGGGCCGGCGTTGGCCTGTGGGCCGCATGTTTGACACCTCTGTGATCTCAACTGTGAGTGGCCATTTTGGTGCGATTGTCCACTGGAGTTCAATTTTTTCAATCTTCTATTTGGATATACTATTCTATTCTATTGATAATTTCACCTGACTAGTAATATCCCTTCATATGTCCAACCATGAACTCATACATGTGGGTTACTGTTGCTGTGAAAATCTTGAATTTCAGTTACTGGTAGCACATATTTTCTGAACAATTGACAATCTCTCCACCGACATGACCCAACCACACTTACTCCTCCACACCACTAGATGGCCACACTTATTAGACCAAATACCAGAGAATAACATGTGTCTAAACAAAAAGGTTGAATTGGACTTTCTTTATTATTAACAACAGTGGCACAGAGAGGATCTGCAGACTCGCTTTTAGACCAGAGGCTGAGACAAAGGAAGAATCTCATGACAGAGACGTTCCAAAGATGGAACTACTAAAGTAGAGAGAGGGAGACGAGTAAAAAGTTTGGAAATTAACAGGAGAAGCGAAACATTAGTGATAATGAAGGAGGCGGTTGGGGAGGTGGAGGTGAGATTACACAGTGTAAAGCACACATAGGAGTGAGATTCACAGAAACAACCAATGAAGTAGTCACTAATTGGACTGAGACAAGCAGAAGTTGGGCACAAACAACATCAAACTCAGGCTAAATGAACTAACACGAAGCTTGATGAGAGTTTCTATAAAGTTCAGTGACAACACTTTTGTTAAAACTTGAGTTAAAAGTATAATTAACTTACATCAGTAAAGTAGCTAATGACTCTTTTTTGTGGCAGATAGATCTCTCATGGCAGGAAAACAGTGCACTGAATATACTGTTTTTGTTGTATTTATCAATTGCATATATGGGCCTAATTTTAGTGAATTCATTTTCAAACATAACAGCTTTTTATAGAAACCCTTAATTTATGACATTTACAGAGTGAGTACTGGTGTGACACTTCTATAGTCAACATGCAATGCAGTGTTAATCAAACTATAAAAAAGTGACAAGTGTAAAAATGACACATTTCATCCATTAAGCGTCCATGATAACACTTAGTGAGGGCACAGTTTTTGAACAGTCAGAGACCAACCTGGAGCGTATCGATAGACAAAGTGTTATGTTCATATTTTGCTGAATGGAACAAGTACCGTATTTTCCAGGCTATAAGGCGCACTGTCGATTATTATCAATGAACATGTCTATTTTCATACATAAGGTGCACCGGATTATAAGGCGCATTAAGTGAAACAAAACGTGTGTCAGATAAATCGAACTTTACTCAACGGATTCACAATCACTCCCAACAGTGACAGTTGTAACACATGAAATACAAAACAACACACTCACTTTTTCAGTTCATTCCTCTTCCTATTCCTTATACACACACCTTAATATTACCGGTATGTTGAAGTACAGTACGTATCACTCCGCGAGGCTCCTGACCACGGTAGCTGCAATGCTCCGCGGATTATAAGGCGCACTGTCGATTTTTGAGAAAATGTAATGATTTTAAGTGCGCCTTATAGCCCGAAAAATACGGTAATTGTGAGGCAATTGTCGTTTTTATAATGAAAATAATGTAATACAGCAGTGGCGGTTGCTATATACTGCAGGAATGACTTTAGTTTAATAAAGTCAACTGGAAGTCAATTGACTTTTCAGCGATGTGGGTTGGGAATCACTTCTCTTCGCAGCCATTTGACAGTGTACCTGTTGCACCATTCATATTATTTGTGATCTAGACGAGACCCTGGATGCCTGCCATTGACTAATTTACCTCACCATAGTCTCAAAATGAACCTAAAATAAGATTGTAACATAAACACTACATTTTGAGATAGGTAACCCTGATTGACTGGTAGAGTTTGTTGCACTGACCTGAGCTGGTCTGTTTCTTACAGTGACTCTGTAGCAGCTGCTGCTGAGTGAGTGCTGCAGTGACAGCATGAGTTCACACGTGTAGCTCACTTCATTAGTTCGCACCAAAACAGGAAACAGACCAAACACAACAAAGATGCCTTTTTTAAGAAACACACTAGATGGTGCTGTTAGCCCAAATGCTAACAAGGCATTTTACCATTGCATTTTACCTAACTAAACGTTACGTCACATTTTCATCGCCATTTTATAATGCTCTTCCTGTTTGGGATTGTCTGTGGTCTGCTTGGCATTCACATTTCAAACGAACTACACCAGAGTTCATTTGGAAGTGCTGCAAGACCTCTGTTTTGAAGGAGTCTCGGTGCATGTTTGTATGAACTAAGGTTCGTATGTAGCATTCACTTCTATCTGAGTGAACCGCGTTAAAGGAACAAAGCTGAAGGACATGAATCTTGTTTATGAGACGGCAGCGGCTGTTTGTGTGGTAAACATATATATGTATGTCTATGTATCTCACCAATTCTTTGTACATAGAAAATAGAAAAAGAATGACAGCTCCTGTTTCTTTTTTTATCTTTATCACTGACACAACACGACTTCCAGTGCGTTCCTGTGCACTTGTCTTGTGATTGGGCTAATGAATTTATACTGAAGGTGTAAAAACTGATGTTTAAATTAACAAAGTGACAGATCACAGCAAAATAGAAATTCACCCAATGCAATGTGATAGGTCTAGGCCATAAGTGTATTTATACATATGTCACATTAAAACACTTCTTCTAATCTAATCTTCTTCTAATCATCTAATCTAATCTTCTAATTCAATAAAAACTCATATCACTGCTATGAGGCAAAAAAACAACAAAACAACAACAACAATGTACTTTCAAGTGATGTGACAAGGAAAATATGTACTGCTCTGACTAAACATGTGAGAATACGTTACTTTTTCTTCTGCAGGCTTCTGTTGACATTAAAAAAATACTAGTTAATCCTCCATAACACATAAGGTCATTGTCATAAGATACATCCAAAGTAAACGAGGGCACTAATGAGTAACCTTTGCAAATGAAATGACAAGTTATTCAAACTGTGTGGGTGAGGTTTACATTTTTACATATTTACATTTTACAAGTAATTAACATTACAAGAAAAAAGATAGGTTCTTGACATTTAATCCCTTGTTGGAAAAAATCAGTTCCTATAAAATATTTGTTTGTTGGTTGTTAACAAAAAGCATGAATGAAGAGATCTGAGAAATATCTGGTAAGTGGTTAAACTCTATTTACATTTAGAGGAATAAACAGTTAAGCCTCTGTAAAAGCTCTTCAAGGCCTGGGGTCCAGAAATATCCCAGATTTTTAAACACCTAGTATTTGTAAATGGTACACTTTCATTCTGGGACATAGGGCTTTATCAGCTCAGGACTTGGCAGAGAACTAAAGGGGGGCAGCCCCAAAGCTCTGGAACAACCTGTCCCAGTAAAGCAGGAAACAATGATCTCTGTTAAATCTCCTCATCCAAAGCTGATCTTGAAGTTTCAGTTCTTTTCACTGTCTTTTAACACGCTTTCATTTTATAATTCAATACTGTGATCTGATTTTTTTTTTTTTTTTATGATGTGCTATTAGTTGTACTGTATAGTTTATCAAAGAAGGCCCAGGTGACCAACACATCTACACATTTTTTAAAATAATTGTTTTGAAAAAAAATACATTATTCTTTTAAAGTAATTATTTGTAAAATGAGCAGACTACAATAATAATTTAATTAAAATAGTTTGCTTTAATGTAAGTGTTTCAATTTCAGGAATCCAGGAATTTCTGTTTTGGAAATTAGTTTTACCTGAAGAATTTTTGTAAATTAAGAAAAAAAGAAATAAAATAGTGAAAATGTTTGTAAGTGGGGCTCAAGAAAACATGGACATGGATATAAAGACTGCCTTCACACAATCTAAGTCTAATTTACTGCTACTGTTACCAATTAAGTTACTATCACCAGCAAAATTGAGCCTCGCTGTTAAATGTAAAATATTCATTCATTTAATAGCTTACTTAGAATTTTTATTATTATTATTCATATCATTATCAATGAGTTAACAGTGTCAATTATATTTTTGAATGAGCCTCATGCTGTACAGTGACAAAAATTGCTAAACATTAATATCTGTCTCATTTTAAAACTGTGGAGAAAGGCCTAGACTCCAACTCTGAGAATGTAAAAAGTAAAGATGACTGAAAATGCTGCACGGAAGAAGCTGCTGGGAGGACTTAGTTATCTCAAATATATAAATGTTTTATATCTCTCAGTCCCAGTGGAAACAGGGACCACAGATATCAAAAGCAGTGTGCCCCAAAATTGAAAAACTTCAGTTTAGTAAATCTCACGAGAATCCAGCCGCTGAACAAGGTAAAGAACATCCTGCTACCACCATATACCCCAGGTAGAGGTCACACGGAAATCCAATTGTCTTCTTTTTCCAAACTCTGTTGCTCTTTAGTTTTTAGCTGCCATAGTTGAATTGTGATGCCTTTAGCTTCATTAAAGGTGAGACGAGCTGCACAGTTCGAAAAGTGGATGCAAGTCGCTAAAAAGTACATCGTGTTGCTTTGATTTGTACCGTAGTTGATATTATTTATAGTTTATATATAATGTGCATCATGTTTTGTCCAACCTGTCAAGTACACCCTGAGTAAATTCCATAAAACATGTACTTGTACCGATGGTGTCAACAAAAAGGGGGAAAAAATGTTTTAAATTATTTTATTCTAAGAGGAGAATGCAAATAAATAGGGCTCTGATTCTTCACTGGAGGTTTGAGTGGCTTAGTTAAAAGTCAGTTGTTTCAAAGTGTAAAGTTGTGTTGATTCTGGTGTAAAAAGTTGAGTCTGTCCGGAGTTGTGCGTGCCAAATGTTTGTCGGTATGTTGCACTCACATGAGAGGCTCCCGGTGTGCGACTGTCGGCCGTGTCTGTCTCTGCAGCCGTTATAGGACTTAATGAGTGCAGCTTGACAATGTGAGACTACCTTGAGCCTCGGGGCCTGTCGGGGAGCGAGTAAACCATTAGCCCTAGCCTCGGGCCAAACAGCTCCTAAAAAGTGGAGAGCTTCTGCAACACCATTTTATTACTAAGTGTCAACGTAAAAAGTACAGTGTTTACCGGGACACGCCGCTTTGTCCCGCCGCTGCCTCCGTCGATACATAACTCCCTCAGAAACTCGAAGCGGACTGACAAAGACTAATCCCTGCGACCGTGAGTGAGAGTTGATCCGGGCTGGAGTAATGGCTGTAACTTGAGTGGAAAGGCCTGAAGGACGGCTGGGTGTGCCCGGTCTCGGTCCTCCCCAGTGGACGCCCGGCTCGTCCTGCAGCTCTTTGTCTTCTTGTGATGGGTCAAGAAGATAAATCCTCCTCCGAGCTCCGAGCTTTTGCAAACAGCCTCGGAAAAATGATAGCCCTGGGAGCATATTTTTGGCATCATATAAATAAGAAATGGGAAGAAAAAATGGAAATTATAGCCCGGATAGAATTTTTCTAGATAACAAGCCAGTGGCTGCTTTCAAAGCATGGGACACACCTTTTGTACTGGGATGGGTTTGTGAGGCGTTAAATTATTGAAATTGTTCACTCTACTACTTTCAAATGTTTGTTTCATGTTCTGTCATTAGGTTCTGCATTTTCGTTTAATTTTGCTCCGAGCTCCAAAAATCACTGCTAACATCACTGTATAAAGTAACTATACAAAAGTATCACAATACTATAATATTGCACGTTGCTGGAGCCTATCTCAGCAGCTTTTGGACATTTCACAATTAGAAACATACTTTATATGAAAAAGCATTTATTCATTTCCTTCTGTGGGAGTGAAATAGTAGAAATATGTTGTGTGGAATCTGTGTGGCCCAATGGTGCAATTTTTTTTTTCACTTTCAAAAATATAAAATGTCATGTTTATTTTTATCATATTACATGAGTCTACACTTGTCAAGTCAAATATGCTATATAAATAAACTTTTTTAAAAATTTTATTTTATGTTGAAAGGAAAACAATTATATTATATATTTATCAGTTGTTAAATCAACAAGTTTTACAATAAATTTTGAAATGCCCCTGTCCCACTGCAAGCCCCCTAAGTCTCCTAAAAAAAAATTACCGTATTTTCCAGACTATAGAGCGCACCTAAATATAAGCTGCACCCACTAAAAATTAAAAGAAATATATATTTTGTCACATATAAGCCGCACCGGACTATAAGCCGCCGATATCCAGGCTGAGAAATAAGATATTTACATAGAAAGATTTTGTACCATAAGTGTTTATTCATATACCTGAACTAATTGTTTCCGAACAGTGCCTGTAACACGGCAGTAAAAGTGCTGATCAAACAAAACAGAAAAGTCATTGATGGTTTTATTCATCTTCCTCCTGTGCACTAAAACCAAGTTGCTTTATTTTTCTTCCTCCTGCGTACTGAAACCACTGAACACCAAACCACTGTCACTTCATTTGTTTTCCATTATGAGGGGGTGAGGGTGTAAAAATATTACCGTATTTTGCTGTTGTGCGTCTTGGGTTGCATGTGCTAAGAATAAAAACTGGCGCTTTCTTGTTTGTACCGTCTACCGCTGCCTCGTTTGTCTCGTTTTTGCACTTCCTGCTAGAGCGCCCCCCTGAGGGCTGAAGAAAAATTCATAGAAAAACCGCATCTCTGTATAAGCCGCATGGTTCAAAGTGTGCGGCTTATAGTCCGGAAAATACGGTAATAAATGTTTATGAATGAATAAATGTCTCTAGAAATGTGCTATATAAATAAACTTTATTACTATTATAACTATTATTATAACATCCACATATCTGTGAACCATCTACCTGCCGAGCTTCTTCAATAAATTTTTTTTGCACCAAAAAAAAAAAAAAAAAAAAAAATTTCTTCAAACCTGTCTAAAATCTTTTCACAGTACAGTATCTATTCCCCTTTTGATATCATTTTGCATTACATGTGACCTCTGATACGTTCACAGGCAGCTGAAAAAGCATTAAAAGTTCCCTTTCCAATCCTAAATCCAGCGAGGTTAAGACCAGCAGTGTCTCGGCTCACAGCAGGCCTTTAGACTCCTCTACAGTTTCTAAAACAATCCCAAACGCTGAGTGATTTATGACATTAGTGTCTGTCTGCGGGGAACGGCACAAAGGCAGATTGTCGGAAGATTACAGTGACGAAACCGTCAAATTTATTATCCTGACAGCTGGATATTCCAATTCCTTTGCCGCTGAGCCGTGTAGCTTTTCCCGAGTGCAAACATATTTAACTACTCCTTCTGAGTCAATTAAATCAGATACTAGTTAAATTACTATCCAGGTTCATATTTCTGTCATTTGAATATCGGAAAGACTATTAGAACTGTGAAGACAAGGCTAAGGGTCATTTAGGCAGCAGCTGCATTAATCTCACCGTGTCACTTCTGATCTACCTTTGGATTGACTTTCAAGCTGACGTACATGTGCGCCCAGACTTATCTAGGACTAGGTAAAGGGGAGATTAGGAGTGTGATGGGCCGCCCCACCCCACACCGACCCCAAAGCCTGAAGAAACGAGCACGTGGCACCTGAGAGAAAGACAGATTATTAAAATGAAGAGTGAATAGTATTTCAGAAAGCTTAGACAGCTTAGACAGAGTTCAGTTACTGCCAATATTAAGAGACAAATCATCTTGAAACCTACTGTGCTAGAGCTTGAAACTGGTCTTGGTCTAGTCTACTTGGTCTACTTTTGATTTTTAAAAGTTCTTTGTGTAGTTTCTGGCAACATCTAGTGGCAACATTTCAGATTTCAGTTCCTCCCTTCACACCCCTCTTTCTGTAGCCTGTGAGGAAGTACGGTGGCCCTACAGGGACATGCTGCAGGATATAACTCAAACCCAGGAATCACGAGTTTGCAGTAAAGACAACATCAAGTCGTTCATTCGTCTTTATGCAATTTATAATAAGATCACAAAGGAGACAGGGACGTGACTAACAGCCAATCACAGCTCTGCTTTGAGAGACTCACTTGGATTGATTTGCTGTTTTGAGTTTGGCGTTAAAAAAAAGCTCACGATAAATCGAAAGTCAGGCGCTAAATGGAGAAGCTACAGTGATTTTCAAAGAAATATACAGTGAGTAAGTAAAGTCTATTTATAGAGCGCTTTTCACTGATAAAATCACAGTGTTTTACAAAGTGCAACCAAAATAATAAAACAACATACAATCAAAAAAAAAAACCTTGTTTAAATAACAGTGTCTTGAGCTGCCTTTTATACAGTAGTACTTTTAGTATTTATTTATTTAAGTGGTGATTAGAAAATGCTTTTACAATTGCCGGTTTTGTCCAAAAATTAGTACAACAAATTACAAATGGAATTTACTAATGCTTCTGTTAAAGTTCGGTTTTGGTTTTGCCGTCCCTGGTTCAGCCCCACCACTCTTCCCCAACAGCAGCAAAAAAAAGGAAAAAAAAGAAAAAAAAAAGGTAAAACCGGACCAATTTTCCACCACAAAATACTAATACGTTAAATCAAAAGTGTACACTGTAACGATCCTGTAATTAAACTTAAAAATTAACATTTGTCCATGTTTAATTTGCTGCCTGTTTCTCTATTTGTATTTTTTTTAGCTGTTTTGCTGTAAATGCAACGGAATAACCCAATTCCTTGGTCCTTTTTCCATTTTTTACATCAGTGTCAACCAATGGGAGCGTTCCTTTTTTACTGGAAGCGAGCTGTGATTGGCCAAATTCCACAGTGGGCTGATAATTCTCATCTATTAAAAAGCCTAGATTACATCTTAAGTTCTCATTTTTTTCCACAGATAATTTCTGTTGATGATGAAACTGTCAAACTAAATGCAACAGTAAAAAAAATCAGGTAATGGACTTTAAGTACTTTTAATTTTGGCCCTAATACAAACAGGAAGTGTAGATTGCTTGATTTTACACAATGTACTTCTAACTTAAGACGATCTAGCGATTTTTTTTTATCATCAAACAATGTTGTACTTTACGTGTATGGACTATCCTCCATTGCAACCATCCATTTTTTTACACTTATTTATGGTGGCACTGGACCAGAAGTCTTCCTTAGTGTCTCTTCTCACGTATCACACTTTAGTCTTGGTTTAAAGGTTCGTTCGGCCTCGATATTAACTCAGACCCTCAAAGTGTTGGTGTCGGTGCTAACGTCTCGATTGCTGTGGTCTCGAGTAGAATTCTCAAACTTAGGCAGGGACTGTTTACTTGGCTTTACACCAAAAGCGTGGGTGTTGCGTCACATCAGCAATATGGCCTCCACAGTTGACAGCAACCAGTTTTGTCAAAATGAGCGTTTCCACCAAGAGATTCTCAGCAGTGTCCCACAAGCAGCTCGGCATGACGCTCCACTATAAATACACAGCAGCTCTATTTGGGAGAAGATGAGCCAGACTTCCAAACCAACTGTTAGAATACAAACTTATAAACAGTGTATTTAATTGGCACATTTACACATTTATCCTGGAAAACTTTTTAATTGTGGTTAACCCTCTGCATCCTGTGCCAGCTTTAAACATTTTCCCTCATTATGATGCACGGTGAAGTTCTATACATTTTTTTTTCCAGCACAGAATATATATATATATATATATATATATATATATATATATATATATATATATAATAATTTAAACTTTTAAACCCCTGAAAACTGGATGACACAAAAGGAAGCTGCAGAACTAGCAACAAGTGCAGGAAATGGTTTTGGTAAATCACACAGGAAGCCACATCTGGGTCTTTCCATACTGTATATGTGCATGTAATCTGTTCAAAAAGCAAACTAGGAACCTTGAATTTGAAAGAGTGGATCAAGTCAAACATCAAACCAAACCTGTGACCACTTTTAACTTGTCTTTTAATGTTGTGTCTCTTAGCAGTAGCACAGCAGTAGCTATTAAATTAAAAAAAATAATAATAATAAAATAAAAATGTTGGACTATTCGCTTTGGTAATAAGGTTTTTTACCACCTCAAAAAACAGTGTTTGAGGGAGAAATAGGCATGCTTCTGTGAAATTTAATTGTAGTTTCTGGAAACATATTGTGGCAACATTGCAGATAGCTACGGTAGCCCTGCAGGGACATACTGTAGAATATAAGCCAAACACAGAAATCTGGTCAGATGATGATTTCACATTAAAAACAAAATCATTTCATACACTTCGTAAATCGTTTAGCAGGGTTCTGAGTTCATAAAAGAAAGAAAGAAATGAATGTGAGCAACAGCCAATCACAGCTCTGCTTTGTGAGGCTCATTTGCACTGATTTTCTTGGTCATGTAAATGTAAAGTCGGTCTGAATGGAGAAATGGAAAGTGATTTTCAAAATGGTTTAGTACATTTAATATTTATTGCAGAACTAGAAAATGTTTTTCTTTATCCGTTTTTTTTTTTTTTTTTTTTTTGTTTTTTTTTCAGGAAATGCTTGTACAATTGCTGGTTTTATCCACAAAAGACAAAAAGACGTGACACGTTTCATGGAGCAGTAGGCCTGCTTCTGTGTGAGGCCCTGTTTGTCAGGGCTAAAAGGTTCACTCCAAAGAGAAAAGAAGCGGCACAATAACAGCACAATAGATCTTGCCATTTTTGATCAAATAATCCAATAAAAAAGCAACAGGATGACTTCAGTGTTCACATAAAGACCACTGTCAGCCCCTATAGTCAGATCATTGCTGCTCAGGTTCCGACCCAAACCAGGAAGTACAACCACATTCACAGTTTTAACATCTCTGCGCTCAAAGAATAGACTTTAAAACAAGACTGCTGGTGTATTCATCTCTTAATGGTACTTTTCTGACGCTAGTTCCTCATGAACCTTCTCGAACATCAGGTACAGGCCTTCTTTTTCTGCACAACACTTTCCTTTTCAGCACTGCCTACACTCTGAATTACCTACTGTATGACTATGTTATATGATTAAAATTACCTTGCATTCCCTTAACGCCTCTGTGCATTATGATCCTGGTCACGACTTGGTTCTCATTAGTGTAGTCTTAACAACAATAAAGACAAATGACAAATTATTCAAATAAACCTTGTGTTTTTCTCAAACTGTGTAACTTAAAGTGAGGATATAAGACACCGCTGTTAATATTACACTCAAGAAACCTTTCCATTCCCTCAAACCTGTGGAGCCCGCCCATCCACCCCCCCGCTCGGACCCCCTCCCACGCTCTACGCACCGCGGCCTCGAGATTGTGGACACTAAATAATACAGCAAGAGTACGTTAACCTTTAGTTGTGGTGTTCAAATGGAACCTCAATTAAGGAGAGTAAATAATCCTTGTGATTACTTTGGGCTGGCCTTTACCACATACATAACCTAATTAAATGGACCATCCAAACATAAAAACCACAACTAATCAAGAGCTTTGCTGAGCCATTGCAATACGGCCGTGTGGGATTTTTCAAGCCGCCCACGCATGTGTGAGCGCTCACAGGTCTCACACACACATATGTACTGCATACACATGTCAAAGACCAATAATATTCCATTAAAGTGCTTTTGTTGTTGTTAATTAAACTACGCCATGTGCAAGTTTCTTATACGTACAGTAACCAGTTCAAAAACTCGTAAACAAATCTGTGTTACGTCTTACTTTATTGATTTCCCAGTAAATTAATTTAACCCCAATTAGCAGAAAAGTTCATCACCAATGTGTATTGCGCCCTTCAGTTTTGGTTCATTTTTATATAAGTTATTAAAAGATACTTGGGGGTGGTGTGCAAAGAGCAAGAATAAGTCAAATTAAAATGTCAAAATCAAACAATTAACTATGTCACGGTAAACAATGTATGATGTATGTGTGGATAGATTTATTATTGGTTTTTTTTATTTTTGATGTTAATAAGCATATTGTAGGTTTGAGATTTTGATTGTCAGAGGCTATATATTGCCAAGAAACAATAAATGATCAAGCTTTTATTATAAAGTTTGAAATGTGCAATGCATTAAACGAACAAGGATGACACACAGTACTATACAGGGGCAAACTCATTCATATTGTTTTAAATTTGTTTGAAGTTCTCCTTTAAACAGTTTGGCAGCAAGGAAAAGGAAGTGTTATGTTTCAGTGGACTCCAGTAATGCTGCAGGCTATGACTTTGAAGACATATCACTTGACGTATTGGAAACAAACAAACAAACAAACAAACAAACAAACAAACAAACAATACAATGTGAAAATAAACAGCCATTAAAGATGCTGAACCCACCGGATAGGTCTTTTCTACCTGTTTAGACAAAACTCTAACAATTCTGGTCTGGAAAAGTGGTAACAATTAGCAGGAAGTAACTCATTAAACAGACTTTGTGAAAAAAAACAGGCTTCATGATGCCATCTAGTATTTATTATAAAGTATTTTAATTGATCAGTACCTCATTCAGGAGCGTTCAACAGGGATTCATCAAGGACCAGTGCTTCCTAATCAAAGACTGTTAACCTGAATCTGCTTGAAGATGTTAACAAACACATTGATAAAGCTACAAAATCTACGTAACAGCTTTAGCGTTCTCACACTTAAAAAAAAATGTATGGTAAACTGTACTACTTTGATGTTACTTATAAAAGCTCTATGGTACTTCTAGTGTGAGAAATAGGCCAATCAAATGTCTTCTCAGAGTAAGGGATATAAATGGTTTCACTGACTGCTTTAACCACCAAATCCAAATCCTGGAGAAACACTAAGGAATGCAGGTTTTATAAATGTTATTTTTTGCTTTTACTTTTCGAAAGAAGGAAGCAGCCTTGGAGCAGTCAATGATAAATTCAGGCCTATTACGTGACTAAATTTTACCCACTGGAGCCTTAATAACACATCATTTAAGGCGCGACCTCTAGTTATTATTAAAAGTTACCTGTTAATTCAGTGTGTTTGCTTTTCTACACACTCGTTTCACTTTTCTGAAGCAGGAAGGGCCTTGTGCAGGAAAACAGTGCACTTTTTAGATTAGATTGAAGACCACAACTATAGATTGGGTTATAATGAAAAGGCCCTTCAGTTCATTTAGTATCTTTACTTAATATAAAATCATTCTGTAAGCATCTATTCTGTTTATCTTCACAAATGATAAAGCAGAAATGGCTGGTTTAATACAAGCTCCATCTAAGCAGACTATAGCAGTAGGCCAGGCCTCTGAACCACAGAGTCAAATTTATAGCAGTGCGTAGACATTATGCTGCAACATGCTAATGCTCTCATTAGGAGGATTTATTGTTTCTAAATTACTGCAGATGTGTATAAAGGTATATCAAAAGTGCAGCACTTGGACAGTTAACCTAAATCAAATGACAGCAGTGCTTTTTAATGTACATCACAGAAGGTTGAAAAACAAGCCTTTGGAGTGTTGCCAACCTTTCACCTTTGTAGCTATGGGCTCTTTCTTAATGTATGTATTAATCCGAATGCAAAAAATCACACAAAACAAAACAAGCACATGTCTGGATGAAGTGTTGAAATGTATACAATTTAATATTTAAAGACTGAAATGTATACTGAACATAATAATGCATGCAAACAGCATTTATTTATTTGTTTTAAAATAATTTACTTTCATTTCAGATTTAACTGAATGTGCAAAAGAATGACCTCTGACCCCAAAAAAGCAAGTGTTGGGAGAGTAGAGAGTAAATAACAATGTATTTATTTGTTTGTTTATTTACTGTTATAATAGTTATTACTAAAATTGTTTTGAGCTAGTAAATAACAGGATTATTTTGTTAGTTTATTTATTTGGTCATAGTTTAAAATTGTCTAATTAGCACATGGCCTGCCTTTGTTAATGTGAAGCTTTTGTGCTTACACTGGGCTATTATTTTTGTCATTTGTTTGTTTATTTATCCAATTTACATTTTTACAACTTCCACTCAGCACTTTTGTTGTACAATCAACAACATCTGCTTTGTTCTTTGGAAATTGCATTTGTTCGATAAACAATAGGTTAAATAAAAAGAGAAAAAAAAAAAAAAGAATCTTTGGTTTCCGAGTGGTGCTGTAAATTTTAAGGGCTCGTGACACCCCAGCCTGAGGGTTACAGCAGAATGCTAACGAGTGCACGGCCACATTTCCATCAGCCGGTGTAACAGCCAGTGGCACCATACATCAGCCGCTGAGAGCATCTCCCAGCGACGCTTCCACTGACAATTTCACACGTATCCCTCCCATACCCGCGCCGTAATGAATGAAGCCATTTAAACAGGATTTACGATATCTTTAAAACTTGATTGCTCAGAATTTGAGAATTATTCATAAGTCTACGGCGTCATTTGTCATCGAGCGAGTGCTGTTTTGCTGGAAACAAATGGTTTCGTTGTGCTTTTTCAAATGAACTCCTTTTCATCCACTCGTCAAATAAGCTATTTGTATGCATATATGTCCATGCAGAGGCTGTAATTAACACAAATGTGGCGCAGGTGACAACTCGCAATCAAGTTTTCTTCATAATGCATTGTTCTATGTGAGAGCTGAAGTAACAAATATGGATGCATGCGATTAGGAATACAGCCACGTTTGGTACTACACTGCAACTTAGGCAGAAACAAAGAGGCTCTTCATGCAAGGACTTGGATGTCACTGTGAGATGCAAGCTAGGAACTTTCTTTAAAGCTAATCTCTGATAGCATTTGTGTTACTGTACTAGAAATATTAAAAAAAAAACTCGGTGTGGTTAAGAGAAATTATTAAATTATTGCCCTAGTCTAAAGATTATGCTAAATGCAAAAGCTGGCCGATAACCTTGATACGTTCAACTGTTGAGAATGATGCTATACGTCTACCAGTCCAGTAGAGGCGCTGTGAACTTTTTAAAATTTAAGCATTTTCAGGAACAATGCTGAAAAACGCTGAACCTTCAATATGAGTTATGTGAAAAATATATTATCAGAGCATACATTTTTGGAGCACAGTACATTATTGTTCTACTTCCTGTGTATAGCCAGTGGCCAATAGCTCATGGGGAAGCAGCAATGTAATTGTTTTCACCGAGGACGCCATCTTTTCGGTTTACATGACAACGGAGCATTGTTGTGAAAATGGCCTCTAACTTTATCCTTGCATTTTCAAGAGCACAACCTACTCTAATTTGTCATCCAGGGGTCTTCGAGGTGGGCTTTAGCACTATCTATAGAGCAGTGTAATTTGTGAACAGTGTCAGGAGAAACATTTAAGGACCGGAGAGGACATGTCGAGAAAATGTGTAGAGCTGATGATGAGTATGCTGTGTGGCTGGTGCTGCAAGTGGAGTGCATGCTTGTTTGGATTTTTCACTGTTGTGCTTATGTTCGAATACACATAGTATTGACATTAGAGGGATTGAGCTCTGGTGTGGTCACAAAGTAGTACACAGTAAAACCACCCGGACCACCCCTTGTCATATGTGAACACAAAACAACCTCCACATTATTAGTGTGAAGGTAGACGCTTAAACCTACCATCCTCGCTAAAGTGTTGACCATCTATTTTTCACACTTTGATCAAACAGACATTTCCATCCAAACTTAACCTTACGGTGGCAAAACAAATATACAAATTACGAAACACATTCACAACGTTTTCACATTTACAGAAAACATTTTTACATTTTATTGAACAAAATAACCTGGGCAACACTTTTACCAATATTAAAACAAATTTACCTGTCATATTTACAAAATGACAGACACATTTACGGGCACTGAACAAATGTACATGTCGCGGAACATTTTAACAAGCACCAAAACAAATTGTCAAGAGGCCAATCCAACTGGAAGGACACGCCCACCGACCAATGGGAACGCTCTAAGTGACATAAGTGACAGGGCGTCTGGCCAATGAGCTTGTTGCTCCTCAGCTTCCGGATACGAGTAAATTCGTGAAGGAAATGACGTCTTTATTGATAAAACTATGGAAGAATTTCACATTGAAACAAATCAAAGCAGTGGCAATTGTTTGCAAATGAATCAACTGTACAAAACACAGTTTGTCTTAGTCCATACCTGATCTCTAAACTACAAGCAACAATGGTTGGTTGCAGTTCATTATAGTTATAAGCCTTCTTTGGGACAATACTTAAAAAGTTAATTGTCAATTTTCTTAAATAACCTTAAAGACCTTAATAATCAGTGGATTTTTAAAGTTTTCTATTTTCAACCACACACTGAACATTAGACTTCAGGAATGCAACAATCTCCCCTTGAGTTCCATTTCCTAATTTACCGCGTGCGAGCGGAGCGTCGAGGCAGGCTTGTTACAGAGATTATTGTGCTCACTTCCCCAGGCGCTATGACCATGCTTTGTGTGTGATGCCCACATCATCTCTCAATTACAGCAGGATCCTGAGGCACAGGGTGGGACCCAGTGAAGGACCAGTCACACACACACACACACACAGCGCTATAGCTCCCAGGCACGGCTTACTATAGCCACGGCCAAGAATGAGGCCTCTCGGATAGATTTACACACAAATAAAACCAGTCTTATCTTGGCCCAGATGTGAACGAGAACTGATTACACGGTCTACATTTCAATGCTCACATTAAATGGAGTCAATTTCCTATGCCCTATTTAAAACCAATTCGAAACTGCAACACAATGAAACCCAATCCGGTATTATTAACTCAGACCACAATGAAGTTCAACATCCCCACAGGAAAAGTCACTCCAAACATTTTGGGAGGTTAAAGATAGCCACAGAGTTGAATGATTTTAATGATTCCACTTATACGCATTGATATGAACGGTTTAAATTTAAAAAATATTTGGAGAAAGTGCATACTCAGCTTCTCTACATTGTGTAATTAAAGTGTGTAGGCAAACTTGGTGTGGAAAACGTATACCATGATTTAGGGCACTTTCACACCTGAACCGTTTGGTCTGGGCTTTTGGACTTTCCCATTTCCCAAACCAAATCCTCTGCGCAAAAAGAGCCGGTCTCGTTTTGGACCAAACTGAACCAAGGTCCAGTTTGCTTGATGTGTGTTTGCCGATAGTTCTGACTTTCAGACCAAATGCAGGAAGTCAGCGAAACGTGTAAGGAAACGGGCAAAATGGGTAAGGGGCGAGTTTAAAAACATATAATAGAAAAAACAATACATAGATTACGCTGTTTTACGTTTTGTATGGTTGTATTTTTTTTCTCTCCTGCTGCAGATGTCTCCCATGAAGCTGACCATTTCCTAATGAGTGTTATAATGATGTCTTAAACAGAGCATTTAAGTTTCAGCTGTTTGTATTCATTCTATATTAATAATAACATGTCTCTATGGGGTCTACTCCAGTCTGATCGTTGTCTTTCTCCAGTTAAACAGTAAAATGAGCCTATGAAGAGACAACACATTCTCGTCAACATTCGTCTACAGGAGGCACGCCCTCTGTTGTCATGACGACACAGCGTCAAACTCAAGGCCCGAGGACCAAATGCGGCCCTTTGCAATGTTTTATATGGCCCTTTAATACATTTGGTAGGTCATATTTTTGGGACTTTACAAAAGGCAGTAAACTATTCAACAGATATGTAATAGGGAACAATAGGTTTTAGTTGGATTTGAAGACATTTTAATTAGATTCAAAGCGGTTTCAGTTGGATTTGAGCAGGTTTCAGTTGGATTTGAGCAGGTTTTAGTTGGATTTGAACAGGTTTTAGTTGGATTTGCCACAGTTTTCACAGTTTGAAATCATTCTTATTTACCATTGCGGCCCAAACCAAAAGTAACAGAACCTAAGGAATACTGTGTTGTGAATTCTTTTAAATTTCAGAACAAGTCAGCTAGGACATATGCAAGAAAATATTGAAGTTGAACACTTTTTCTTTTTTTATTTAAGTTTGGCCTATGAAGAGCAGACTTGTGAAAATACATTTTTAAAACATATTAGAGTGCAACCTTATTCTGTCTCACTTTTGTATTATTAAATCAGGGGTAAGCAATTTTGTTGTGCAATGTGGGAAAAAAAAAACTATACTATTATAGTATTTGGTATTTGGTGTAGATGCAAGCTGATGTTTTCTTACCATTGTATTATAGCAGGAGAAGGCAATTTTGGGGTGAAATGTGAAAAATCTATACTTGCAGATTTAAAGGTTTTTGAATATTTATCAAATTTCTGGAAATTTTAGCCAATGCATACTATGAAAGAATAAATACACTGAGAACAAGTTATGTATTGTCTTGTAAGTTTTGTCTTTTATCTTGTATTTAAGAGATAAATGAATGTTTACCAAAAACATAAATCAATACTATTTTTTTTCTTTTCTACAAGATTTTTTTTCAATGTTTTGATGGAATAAGAAATACAGGTGCTAAACCAATCATACAAATTCCTAACCTGTGGTTGAAAGTTTGTGACATGAGGTCATTCTGAGAGCAGCTTGTGCTCTGGGACA
This sequence comes from Rhyacichthys aspro, assembly GCA_036850595.1. Taxonomy (NCBI): domain Eukaryota; kingdom Metazoa; phylum Chordata; class Actinopteri; order Gobiiformes; family Rhyacichthyidae; genus Rhyacichthys; species Rhyacichthys aspro. The sequence goes on along the minus strand of JAWCTZ010000979.1, from coordinate 5,428 downwards.
ATAGTGAGGTGTTGAGTTACATGGACAGGATTTTGAAAAGGGCTTAATTGTGTTTGAAAACCTAAACCCTGATCGTACATGAGATTTAGTGGAGGAAATAACTTACACTAATGCTTCTGTCATTAGTATTCATGGTCTACACCTTTTTTTCTATTCCATATAAAGAATTAGTATGGTCCATGTCGATAAAAGTTTGATTTCCAGGGGGTGGAACAAATGGACGCAGATTAAACTACTTCTGATAGACATACAACCAATCAGAAATCAGGGGCAGCTCCAACATATACACAATAAACTGCATAACGTACAACAAATGGTTATGATCAGTCAGGGTGGACTGATTTTAGAGGAAATGGGTTTAGATGGGAAGGGTTCGAGGCCCACTTCACTTTGCTAATATGGTGAATAGGCCTGAATGACTGGGCTAGGTGTTAGCAACTGTAGCAAACTTAAATAAAAAACAACCAAAACAAAAAGAATTAAACAATCAAATGTATAAATATAAGATATTTTGACTTAGTTAAATTGGAGATGAGATGATGAGATGAGATTAGACTTTATTGATCGCACAATGGTGGCATGTTCACATAAAGTGCACAAATAGTGTTGGAAAATATATAAAGATGCAATAAAAAAAATAAAAAAATAAATAAATGTATTTATTTATTTATTGCATGCTCTCTCTTTATATATTTAGATATATATACACAGACATTAAAAATACAACAATTTATTAAGTTAAATTAACAATTTAATATTATAAAATAAAAAAGAGCATTCAATGTGCACGTACACAGTGAGATTACAGGGGGAAAAATAGTGCACAGGTCAGTAGCTATACATGTGAGTGTCACAGTCTAATAGCAGCTGGTAATGGTAGTAGTGCTCCTTCCAGTATTATATTTGTAATTAGCAATATTTCAGTTGTCATGGTTTGTAATAACCACTCATAATTATGCAGTGGAAGTAAGAAAAAGGAATGATGTTTTGTACATTAATAAATAAATGTGAATTAAAAATAGTATAATAATATAATGGTAAAACTGGGTGTGGTAAAAAAGTGTATGTGTATGCATGTTGTATGACATTTAAATACCATACAACATACTGGACTAAATAAATATACATAAAAGGGGAAAAATAGGCAATATGAATAAAAACATGTCTCTGCTTCATACATATTTCAGGTTAATAATACAGCGCTTCATATGCTCCATGTGCATCGTCCTTTCTGTTCCGTGAGCACGTTGCAGAGAAGGGGAGAAAATGTGAATTACAACTAAGCTACTTAACCACAATGAATTAAGGCCTAACATTTGAAAATTTGATACTGAAATTACTGTCATTACGGTGCATTATGTCTGAGCGTAATGATTGCCTTGGCGCTTGAAGACAAGGCAGACTCCGGGGAAAAGTAGACTTGGAGCAAAAGTTGATTTTATGGCCGTTAATGATAGGTGAACCGCAAACCTTCATTTTAGCCCTCATTTGAAGCCATTTCACAAGTCACTTCTTTTGTTGGCGACTAAATAATAATGCCTCTGATGCAAATGGGTTCTTTTTTTAATTTTTTTTTTTTTGAAAGCCCAGTGTGAGGCTTAGCCACAGGAGACGTACTGTGTCCTTTTTAGGCTTAAGACTTGATGTGTTATTGAAAAGTAGAAATCTGGGCTGCTTTTGGTCTTGAGACCTGTTTTAAGACCACTTTTTACAGCTCTTGGACTCTAAGTCTTTTTTATTTGGCCTTGTCTTTAAAGTGGGATTTTCACAGCTGATTTCTGTGATTGGATGAAATCAAGTTTTATAACTCCAGCTTTTCCCTTAAAACCAAATTCTAAAACCAAGTATTGCTTTCCAACTCTATTCTAATACAGTTTCTATGGAAGCCCTCCCAGCCAAGTTAATAAGTGATTTTAAGAGGAAACGTCAGTAACTGATGGGTTAGGATCAAAAAGTGGGTTGCAGGCATGTTCTTGGTGGTTCACAGAGTATATGGTACAAAAAAAAATAAATAAAATGAAACAAAAAGAAAAGATGGAAAAAAAAAATAAAAAATTATACTTTCATTGTTAAACTATCATAAAAGACTTTATAACAATAGAGATGTAGTTTAATTTTGCCATTGGAACCGCAAATTAATTAAAAAGTGGCAGGTTAATTTGAGTAACGTATGGGTTTATTAAATTAATGCATTTAAGTTTGTATTAAAATTGTTTACAAATAAAAAAAGGAAAAAAGGGTAGGACGCACTAAATGAGCAAGACATAATTTTGGGTCCTGACATGAGACCAGTTAGTGGGCACATGACAAATTTAAATTTACTATAAATATAAGTCCATTCAGTGCCTGTTATCATTGTTTTAGTTCCATCACACCCTAAATTTGGCATGTCTTTCAAACATCACCTCTGCATAAACAGTTCTACAGTGTTTGCATTCAAAAAAAATATTTTTTGGGAAGAGGGCAAGAAAAAAATATTACTAGAATCTTTCAACACAAATTAATGAGTGGTTTATATGCGGCTCAACAACAGTAACAGTGCATCAGTTGTAAACTATTCTGTGGCCACTGCTGTCTTCTTGTGGGCAAAAAGGCTGATGGTGTTGACAGAAAGATGAACAGTATATTAAGAGCACAGACCACACAGTAAGTATAACCACATCTACCTCATCGCTGTTATACACATAGATAAACACTTCCACAGTTAATGTCTATTGTTTCCAAAACGGAATCAATAAAATATACATTTTTAGAGGAAAAATGAATATCATGTTTACATTACAAACCAGTGCATATTTCTGGATGTCTTAAAAGTCTTAATAGACAGTGGACATTGGCTAGAGCGTCTTTCTGTTCAGTAATTATGGCACTGTTAAACTGGGACTGTGAAATGGTTCAGTTTAGTTATGTTAGTGATTTCTGCATTTCTTACTTGCCAGAAATTGTTTTTAAATTCTAAATAATGTATCTCTAATGGTTATCTTACATTGAACACATGGTTTAGGTTAGTGTTGTACGTCAGAATCAAACTAATTTTAGGTGTTACATGTACGCAAGAATGACACCTGGTTAAAATTGGGAAAAATGGCTGTGTTTCATTTTGTATATAGCTATCAAACTACTGAACTCTGCACTGTAAACACGGCATTTAGTTATACAGTTTAAACCATGTATAACACTGTACATATATACATATGTAAATATTTTTAGCCTGATTTCCTGATACTTTACTTTTATTTATTAGATGTTTAAATTCCTATTTTGTCTGTAACAAATAAGAATTTCCCTTTGGGGATAAATAAAGGAATTTCTGATTCTGATTCTGATTCTAGTCTGACTCTCATCTGAAATTCTCTATCATTTTATTTTTCGAAATGCATCAATCAACTTGTTTCCTTTTAATGTAACTTAGCCACATCTCGAATCAAATGTCAACTCTGTACTGAAACAGCTTAGCTTTCTTGCTTTTACTTTATTGAAAAAGTTGGAAGTTTCGCAGAAGGCCTCTGGAAACAATATGTATTGTACTGTGAAAAATACTTGTGACAGAAACAAGATCCTAACATAGAGTCAGATAAAAAAGCAAAACAAAAGGGGAACTAACTTTTTGGGCTCAAAAATTGTGGGGCCTGTAGGAATTACTATTAATTCCCCTACAATTTCAGTTTGGATACCTGAAAGCCAATTAATTGGGACCTTAGTTGGGTTTTGTTTTGTTCTGCCAGGAACAAAGTTTGAAGGTTCTGGGTTAGGGATAGGGGTGGAGGAGGGGAGGGGGCGGGGATTAAAAAAAATGGCAAAAATTGCCTAGGGTTTATTGTTTTCTAAAAATATTGGCACCACCCTAACACCACTATGAAGTAAATTAAACCCTGTCCAACCTCATCCAGGCCAAGCACTCGCTGGAGGTTTGTTTAAGCCTGCTACCTTGGGACTCTGCAGCTGAAAACCCAAGAAAAATGGAACTCATTGAGGTTGTAAATTAGCACCAAATGCACAACGAATTTTGATTTCAAATTCTTTTATTTTCGTCACATTTATGGTAAATAGTAGTTTGTTGAATAGTATTTTTTTTCCATGTAATCAAATATGACTTTTTTGACTTTTCTAGTTTATTCTTAAATAAAGAAAATTTATTTGTAAATAATAAATAAATAAATAAATAAATAAATAAAGAATGAATGAATTAATGAATGAATCTTTGACTCTTTAGTATCTTTGAAAACCCGTAATTCATATAGTGTACAGTACAGTCTTATTGTAGTGTATTCTGAGGTAATTTTATTTCTAAAACTGACTGTTTTTCATTCTTCAATGAAAAAAAAAAAAAAAAAATCAAGTGTGGATGTAGCTTTTCACTCTGGAGTCTGGAGTACTTGAGTTACATTATGCTTCCAGAGGAGAGAATTTAACCAATTAAAAGCGTTTTGGTCAAGTTAGTTTTTTAAAAATGTGTACTGGATTTATTACTTATTTAAAGCAGCCCTGTGTAACTTTTAGCCACTAGTATCATTTAGACATGAGATGGATAGAATCATGATTATCTCAAAAAGAGGGAACAAAAATAGGCCAATACACCGGACCATAGCAGAGTCGTATTTGAACAAAATACACTAAAATGATGTCATGTTTCAGAACGTTTTTTACTTCCAAACCTGCTGGCTTTGACAAATGATGTCCATAAAATTACGCTGTTGCCGTAACAACGCAGAGAGTCTGAAGAGGGAGGGTTGCTTTAACCAAAATTAAGTTCCAATGGGATGATTTCTGGCCACTTTAGGAACCAAAGTTAAAGTTTTTGTATTAAAAGTCAATATCTAGTTACTTATTTTGCCTCATTTTTGCTTTTATTTATCTTGTGTAGTATATTTTATTTGGTGTTTTTTTACTTTAATGCTTTATATGATGTCAATATGAAAGTTATGCATGTAACTGTTTTATCTTGTGTTTTCTGTGGTTTTATTTGTGGGAGTTTTAAAGTGCGATATAAAGTGATTCAAATTAAAGGTCATTTTCTATTGTTATTATATATACTATATGACAGAACACCACAAACTGTCAAAACACAATCGAATATTTACACATCAGGAATGAATATACCATGTATTATTTTACCCCTTTGATCTACATGATGTTCGAACTATGTAGAAACATTTAGTCAACAAAGTTAGATTATTCAGACAGAGGTTAGCTTTTAAACACATAAGAAAACTGCTGCTTTCAGATTGTAAGTTGCTGCTGCCTTACAGACTTAGCGGCAACTTCCACACAACACACATCCCACAGCACCTCAAGGCCATGTGCTATTGTCCGAGCCAGGCCTTTCATGTGTCATCTGTCACCGCCGAGTCTGACGGAGGCTTAGTGACATACGGAGACCTCAGCACACGTCCTGCTTTTAGTCAAATGAAGAGTCTGGCAGCTGCCG
>JAWCTZ010000978.1:0-26962 GCA_036850595.1 Rhyacichthys aspro | reverse complement strand
GCTAAGGTCTAAAGCCTGATCTAAATTGTCTTAGCCTTGTTCAGACTACTCTGTAGCTGAAAGTTCATGAGAAAAATATAGCATAATAATGTACATAAAATTCTTTATTTTAAATTCAGACACATTTATCTACCTTATCTGTGTGTCACTAGAGAATACCATATTATGTGCATTACCGCCTCTATGGACTGCAGAATGGCTTTACACTCAAACCAACTGCTGATTCTGCTACTTTTCTTACTCCTCTTACAGTCTTCCCCTTCTTTCTCTTTGGACAGCAACATGGCTGACTTCAGCTCCTCACACTTCGACTGGGACCATGTACCACAAAATCAACACCTCCTCAAACCACATCAAGTGTGCCATGTATACATGCAATTAAAAATTAGTGTTGTAAAAAACATGGGACCATCATGTTTCAATTTCTAAGACATATCAAAGACAAATGTTGTAAATGTCATGGGTTATCTGGTGAGATGGTACTGAGGTATCTTCAGAGTTTTGTGCAAATGGAGTCACAAATACAGTTACAGTCTGAGCTAAGTTGTACTGATGTTTATGTACACTTTACATTTACAAATTTTACTGTCTGGATTGAGGAGAGGGCATGTCTACTCAGCATTATTAGTCTATTAGTAGCCTATTTTAAAATGGATAAAACTCAGATTTTTTAAAAACATGACAGACCCCATTTTGGATTCCAAAGCTGCAACAGTGACTAAAATTTCTTTTATTATTAAATGACTGCAATGCCACTCAGCAACCGAGTAAGTCATTACTATGCTTTAACTAGTCTGCATTTAATCAAATTAATTGAATATGCATTACATTAAAAAAAAAAAAAAAAAGTAATTTATTAATGGTTTTTGGAATGTATATGCACAAAATAAAAATAAAAAATATCTTAATGTCAAAATAAAATAAAATACATAAGATTGTTTTTGCAAAAACAAACAGGGCTAACCACTCATAAATAACATAATTTTACATTGTTCATTCTGGCATATGCAGAAGGGCGTTAATAAAACATGGTTGCAACATTTACATGGAAAAATTTTTTATATTATATCTCTTATGCTCATAAGTCATCAGACAACTTTCAGGAGGCCATGGGCCCAAGGCGAACTGATTTTAAACTCCAGACATAAATAGATAGCTTGGACCTGTATTGAGCATCATTCTTAGTGAGCGTCGGATTGACTCTTCTTTCAAAAAAGTACTAATAAATAAAATTCTGGCAATAATAATAATAATAATAAATTTGATTCCAGCTTTAACTCATATTTTTCATTTGATTCTCATGAGCATTTACTTTTATGTAATATTATAGTCATATAATGTGTTTGCTGATTTTAGGCGGACTCATTGACAAATAGGAGCATAGGGAATAGGAGAAGGAAGAGAGGAGAGGAGACAAGGACGCCCCTCTGCGGTGTGGGGCCGCGGCCTGCTCTGTTCCTCCATTCACAGTAAATAAAAGCATGGAGGTCTGACTCTCGGGATCTAACACAGCCAGCGGGGGGTAGAGACGCCGCGTGCGCCTGATTCTTTCACCAAAACACTCGTCCAGGAGGGGGACAGCGGTCGGGCTCTCTCTGTGACTCCACCGCGGTTATTTGACGTGGCACTGATCCTTTATCAGGACCGGGCAGGGGGCAGCCCGCCGAGCAGAGCATGAAGCGGGCAGCTGGAGTGGCCAGGCACAATGGCCTGGTCTCTCCGCTGGGGAACAACAACTCCGGGGCCTTAAGCATCGTCTCTCCGTCGCACCAGAGAGCCAACACCGTCTCCGCTGGTTCGGACAGCGGCGAGGCGGCGGTGGAGGGTGGACGGGCTGCTGGATCTCAAAGGCCCCACCATCAAAACCGAGCTGGTTTGTAAATGGATTGACCGAACTAGTTCTCGACAGAGGCTTGGGCGGACGGCGACATCCGTTTGCGACCAAAGTTTCAGCTCCATGCACGAGCTGGTGGAGCACGTCACGAGCGAGCACGTAGCGGTTGGGCTCGAGAGCCTGAGTCATGTGTGCATGTGGGACGAGTGTCTGCGCGGAGGCAAGGCGTTCAAAGCCAAATACAAACTTATTAACCACATCCGCGTCCACACCGGGGAAAAGCCCTTTTCCTGTGCCTTCCCCAACTGCGGCAAGATGTTCGCCCGCTCCGAGAACCTCAAGATCCACACGCGGACTCACACGGGTAGGCTGTCACCATTTTTTCATTTAAGCACGTAAAAAGCCCAGCAATGGTAGTCTGGGGCTGGGGGTCTGCCACAGGCGGCGTACAGCCTACATACTGTTCCGTTTGTCAGTCAGCAGCCCCCTCCATGTTTACAGGGCTCGGTCCACTCTCATCACCCCCCACCCCCAGTGTCCTCGACGAGCCATGCTTAGGACACTACTAAGGAGCCACCACAGCTGGACGGTTAGAGCAAGAGACGAGCCCTGCCGTGGCTTGTTAGAGCAATAACGCAAATATTATTTTGACTCTGAAGTTCAAGCTTCTTATGGTCTTCAGGCAGCTCAAACTTCTGTTGCAGCTCAACAACTATAGACTATAGCATATATAGAATAGAATATATTAATAAATAAATAATAATAATAAAAATGTATTCTCAAGTGAATTTATAATAGAAGTTTGTGTAGCCTATATTTTTACGTCATTTAAAATATTAAATACACTTTCTGAAAATGATAAATAATAATAATTGTCAATTACATTTTTCATTTATTAATAATTAAGCAATATATTACTATAATGTTGATATTTTCACACAAAACCATATATAATAAAACTGTCTGAGGGCAGCCTAAGGACACCGTCAGTGTTTAATGAGAACTTAAATGACCGTAATAGCCAAATATAATTAAAATAACTATCCTTAACCCAGTATTATTTGGATAAGGTTGTGTTATAGGTTGCTACTGTTGGGCATTAATAAAAACACATTAGGCCTGCTGGGACTAATTATATATTGTTTAAGGAAAGACAGTTGCATGATTTCAATAGTATGAAGATTCTTCTGTTATAATAGCAATAGTTGTCATGCACAACCACAAACTGAACCAGGGAAAGAATGAAGGGCATTAGGTTTCCTGTGGAATGGACAAGAGTAGTAATTCCTGAAACATTTTCTGTATAATTTGTTGTAGTTATACAGTAGACATGTATCCAATACATATCATTAAACAAGAATGATGCTGATGCTTGTTCTTTTTTTCCTTTTTTTAACAGAACACAATTTCATAAAATCAAATGGTATTGTGCTTTCTTTAAGGAATCAGTGGCTTTCTTGGTTTTAAATCTTACCTTTTGAGTCAAATGTAAAAATGTTTCAGACTTGGTGACATGGTGTCTTCATGATGACATCTGACGGACTGACTACAGAAAAGGCAGGCGTCTGTAGAGGCTCATCATCAGTTATATACAAGTATAGTTTTTGTCTCTGATGCCATCTCTATTAAAGCTGTTGTCTGTCCACAGGTGAGAAGCCATTCCAGTGTGAATTCTGTGAGCGACGCTTTGCCAACAGCAGTGACCGGAAGAAGCACTCCCAGGTCCACACTGCCTCCAAGCCCTATGACTGCAAGGCCCTGGGCTGCACCAAGTCCTACACCCACCCCAGCTCCCTGCGCAAGCACATGAAAGTCCACGTCAAGTCCTCACCTACCTCTGAACTCCACGACACATATGACGCTCTGGCCCATCCACTCCAACAGACACATCAGGCCCTGCTGGAGCCACTCGACCTCAAAATGAGCCGTCTGTCCCCGCCGCTCGCCCACAGGACCCTCCATTTTCCTCTACGCTCCAATCATGATTTCGATAAAAGCTTGGCCGGAGAGGCAGATCATAAAACATTACTGCGAAGCTCCTCCCCCAGCGCTGTACCTCTTGACCTTTCTCTGTCGGGCCTAAAGAACCAGCTGGCCCAGCAGCAGCAGAGCAGCCGAGCCCCGCGCAGGAGTCAGCGCTCCGTTAACCCAGCAATACCTCAGTTGTCTAATATAAAAGAATGGTATGTGTGCACTAGGACTACAGCGCCAAACTTTCCTCTCCTTCACCCTGACCACATCAAATTGGAACCTAGTGATGATGAAGAGTATGGCACGTAGAACAGAGGCCAAAAGAGCTTGATGTGAATAAAGCCTTGTTTCCACTAAATGACAGTACGGTTCTGTTTGTATGGCACAATTTGGAACCTCAGATCCTGGTGTGGCTTGTTTTTATGTTTTGAGGGGTGTGCTCAGTGGAGCAGTGATACTGCGCAACAGTGTTGTATTTTTATATGAGATGCACAGTAGAGCTAAAGGATATGGGAGTAATGGCTCATTGCCACATGTCCTTACTATTTAAAAATGTTAAAAATATCAGCTATAGTATAGTCAACACTACCTGTAATAAACAATACTCCTGGTGCCCAGGTTATGATTAAAGGAAAAATTAGGCACTTCAGAAGTAAGTAAAATAAAATCTAAAAAGCTGCCTAATTTCCCCAAATTTTGGTTTGATACTTTCATATCCTGCACTAGACATGCAAAGATGCATTCAGGGGTTTTAATTCATAAAAAAGGGTTGGGAGATTCCAGCTTTCTAAACCCATAAGCAGCTGCTGACAGATACTGTGTATTTTCTAAAATCAGGGCATACTGCAGTGTTTATCTACACCTTTTAGATCCGTTCCAGTAGAGGGGTTCCTTAAGTGGCGCATCATGGTACTATTATTTTCAGACTCTTTATATGCCTTTTCATGATATAAACTAAAACGGAGCTGTTCTGAATTAACTGTACCAAACCGAACCACATCACAGCGCTTTGTGGAAACAGGGCTTCATAAACCTCAGATATAATATGATACATTTCAGGAATCAGACGTGGAGTCATAGCTGTACTTTTCTGAACCAGCAGTTGTATGTTTGTGTATTTTCTGTATTTTTGTAATTTCATGCAATCTAATACAAAAACCAACTCGGACAACGTGTTTAGACCTGAATCCAGACTTGGATTGAGCAATGCCAGAAGTAGTTGAACAAATTTGACTGAATGAGGACCTTTTGTATGAGTGACTGAGTGAAGCCCCACCTACATCTTACATTTTAAGGGCTAAGTTGAAAGCTATGGTAAATGTTAGTGTGAACCTTTGCCAGGGGTGTTGGGGCTTTGTAGGTGGAGTTAACTTTGCTGTGACTACCTTTATTGTAGAGATTATTTAATTTTTTTCTGAATTTTAAACCTTTTTTAACAACAGGAGAATATTGCCTGGAAGGGATTCAAGATAGAGGCACACTGTGGCTGGATAAAAGAAGTAATTCCCATGGACAGTCAATGTCAATTGATTTATTATTTTGTTTGAACGACTGCCCTTCAAGCTAAAGTATACATATAACTAATTATCCAACTAGTAACCTGGACTTTGAGAGAAACCTGCGTGAGATGTTTGTTGCTCACATATACTGAACAGGTTAATGATAGGTGTCACAAAACAGCCAAGAGCAACATGTGACCAAAAATTCCTGAAACATATTCTTTTCATTGAGGCAACACCACAAAACAGTCAGCCATCCTGATTCTTTATTTGTTATATACTAAGAATTAGCCCAGTCCCTCTCAGTTTGAGTTGGATTCTGGAAGAGGATATTGTGTGGAATTTTCAATTTATTTTGCTGCCCTGATTCCGAGCACTTCTGAGCTAATATGGTGCCTGTGCACTTGTTTCCTTTGATCTCTATGGTGAAGGTAGATACAGCCTTTAAAATTAACTGTCAAATGAGTTTGTTAAGCCTTGGCATTTGTAAGGACTGTGTTAAAAATGAGTGATAACAGAGGTATATAGTATTCTATGTAAGGTGAGTGCACACCTAACAAAAATGGGCCTAAATGTACAGTATACTTTGTTTCAGACTGTAATAAAATGCGTTGATGAATTCAGTTGTTAGGCAATCTGACAAGCACTTTCTTTAAAACATGCTCAAAAGCCTTTACTAATAGATGTTAATAATGTGTTCAGAAATGTTTCTATGTGAGCTCAGTCTAATTCAACACAAGCTAAACCTGTTCAGAAGTGAGATTCCTCCTCAATTTCTTTATGGAATATCAACATTTTATTCATTTTGATGCCATAAGTGAAATGACTGATGCCATATTAATGTGTGTATAGTGAATATGAAGCTGATGCAAGTCTGGCCGTGAAAAACAGCCATCCTAAGTCTGTGCATCTGAATACTGGCACGTCACTAATTAATACATATCTCATGTTTTGTTCATTCAGAATAAATTCTGTTGTTGTATGGAATTTTGTGACTCTTTTGTATTCCATTCTTTTCATGGCATATGAATGGAAATAAAGTGAGGATTATTTACAGAGAAACTCCTTGTCAGTTCAGCTCAAGAAACTGCTCTGCTCCAACTTTAATTAAAATTCATGTCTCTTTAGTAGATTTATCAAACCTCCAACTGTTAACTATACAGATAATAGATTTTATCAGAACATTGATGTACAGCACAACATCCCTTTAAATTGAATTGCACTGTTATTTCCACTGATTCAACAGTGTAATATCCATTTTTTGTATGTATTGTGGTGTTCAAAGATAGAGTAGGCCTTGGTCATAAACTTTCCAAGTTAGTGAAGTAAAGCCCAACAAAGATGTTTAACCATTTTAATTAGCCTGAGCAAATATAACCAACTTACACACTGACCTGTAATTTGATTTACAAAGGCATCTTACGTGCAACTTGTCACTTGCATTTTCTACATGTAGCTACGTAGACTGGAACTTATGAGTAACTCAGGACTAACACGGAATTTGGACGTAATAAGTGCAAAATACTGTGCCATAATTAAAAGTGTTTAGCTTATATCATTAACAATATTCTAGCACTTTTCACTTCACTATAGCTTTTGTTATATATAGGCTAGATACGTTCCTCCTGCTGGGCTAATTCATGTGCAGTTTTCCTGTGCAGCTTTTGATTTGTACCCGCTTTGCCCCACTAGAGGAGGCTGCTAGAACGCGGGCCATATACTCCAAACTCCACTTCCCTCGGTTTGTAGTGAATAGAGTTGCACTCCCCTTTCGGATGTACTCCCCCTCTGACGGGAGCAGGTCCTCTGTCATCATTGTTACGCACAACATTATAGCATGATGGATTATTTGCAAATAAAATTTAAAAATTAATTAAAAAGAAACGATATGTTAGAAAACGAAGACCTTTAAAGTTAATTTTTGTGTCGGTGATGCGCTGGAGATGTTTTCACATTTACAATTAAACGCGTATACGTGGAAAACAACATAGTTTTACACATTGGTGGATTGGCGGAGTTTGCGGGGTGGCAGGGGTGGCACTGCCCCCCCCCCCTCCCACCACCACCACCACCACCACCACCAGCACCACTAGTATAATGAATTAAAATAAAAATAACTTTAAAAAATATGCAAAAACAGTAATGTATGAAAAAAAAAAACTGTAACAAGTTAATCTGAATATATTATCGCCCAATATTCACATTTTTATTTAATTCTTGCCTGTAATGAATATGACTTTGACTGTAGACTACTGTAAGGCCATGTCTGGATGATATTTAATCGAGAAAACACTTTTAGTAACCCTTATGGAGTAAAGGAATATACATTTTTGATGACTGATTTATAATATGACTTTAGGACTGCTCTGAAGGTAAAGAGTCACTGTTGCTAAATGTGTTTAAAGTATATGGCAAATCTCAACTAATTATGCTCAGGTGTTTTAAGTGCTCTTTCTGTCTGTAAAATGGATATGGCGACTGAACAGAGGAGAATCTAAGCTTTTAAATGAGGTATAGCATGTGCACTGTTATGGACGTGGTTATTTGTGCACAGACCAGTCAGTGTTGGAGAAATACACTACACACTACTACGGTGAAATTATTTTTTTCTTTCTTCTCACTGAGGGGCACTTCACACTAAACTAATCTCCTGAGAGGATACTGGACATATACAGGACAAAAACAAGGTGACCATTCTGCATTAGGTAGGTCACTGGTTATCATACAGTTGCAGGGTAGCTTACACTGTTGCTATTATGAGCTGAATGAATATAACATTTCCATTTAACACAAATTTGTTTATTTAAGTGTATAAAAAGGTTAGGCATGGATATTCAAACATAACAGTATAAGACAAACACTGGTATTTCTTTTAGCCGACTTCATTGTTTTCAGTGCATTTCAGTTGAACGTCATGTGTAAGTTAAATACCTGACACATAAGAGCTGTGTTGTCTGACTTATCGAAGCCTGGAACTGTACTATTATCTCCTGTTGCCGCCTGTGCAGTAGGCCTAGAGTGTATTATGGATAAGATGCTATACATGCAATAGTTCGAGTCAGTACTGACGTTGGTCCTAAAAGTGATCCTAAAAGTATTTACTCTTTAATTCTGCATAATAGTGTTGCATATCTAGTTTTCGATTTGTATGCTACCACAACAAAGCCGGAACTTGTCTGTCTGGAGCGTCTGTCGTAAGGGGAAGAAACCGGTGTTACACGTTGCGAGCGATGTATAATACGGACTTCTATAATACATCCATGGGATACATCCATGGTCTGTATCGGCGCACACTCACTCTAGGTGGTCTATTTAGCGACTGGCCCTCGGAACTCACCGGGTTAAGGCGGCCCGTAGTAGTCTAACCATAGAATGTATAAATAATGGAAGCAATGTCTCCATTTGGTCTAATTCGTCCAAATGACACCCAATGAACGGCGCTTCCATCTTGGATATTTTGACTCCTCCTACAGAGGATATTACTAAAATGGGCAAAGAGGGCAGCGTCTAAACTGCTCCTGGGCGGGCTTTTCAAATGCGCGTTTCAGAAACACGCCCCTCATCTCAGAGCCGACCGGAGCTGAACAAGCTAACGGCTAACGATATGCTAACGGCCGATGCTAACAGTTGTGGACCAGGCCTGTCACTCTGTCGTCTCTCAGCTCGGGGTAAGTCCAAAAACTTTACAACGAAGTTTAGTTTAACTCCTGCTGTAAATATCAGATAATTATTATCAAAATTAAAGCAGTTTTACTTATATAATATAATATATCATAGTTTTAAGCATGAGGAAATTTTTATCTTAGTCTGGTAAACCTTTCTAGCTCTGTTAAAAAATAAACCGTGATTTTCGAATATATTTCATTATATCCTTAATATTTGTTTAAATATCTGTCCCTAATTTGCAACTTCTGTACATTAAGGCTTTAGTATTTGATGGAGGCACATTTTGACAGTAAAATAATAAAGCCTCATTCTTATTGATGATGATAATAATATAACAATGTTTAAGCTAATAACACGTGAAGATATTCAAATAGTGATCTTTTTGTTCATATAATGCGAAACCCAGGACCCCTGCAAATGTGCAGCATTTAGACAGACCTGTATTTTCCATTTACACATAAACTATAGATAAAGAAACACTCAGATCCACTTTTAATGTTTTTTTTCTTAGTGTGACATTAATGAGTGTTTAATTTAAGAAGCATACAAATATTTAGTCACACGTATAATCTCTTACTTACTGTGGAGAAACAGCTTTGTATTTCTACATGTTTTATTGGCTAAACATTAAATACTGTTTTTGTTTTTGTCTGTGTGTGTGTCTTGTGAGAAAGAACCTCTGTGGAACAGTTACATGAAGATTAGAGCCGTGTCAAACCTGTGACAAAGAAGAACATGGACCAGCTTCACCTGCAGCTTCCTGAAAATAAAGATCATGTCTGCCTCAGGATCTGTGTTTTACTAAGTATTAATATTTACTGTTCATAATGGCTCTGCACTCTTTTTAAACTAGACATGGTCTACATACTTTAACATATGAATCTGATTTGATAAAAACCTACTCCCACTAAATAACTGCTGAGGGTAGTATCAACCAGAATGTGAACAGATTAAATATGTTTTTCTTTATGTTTTATGATGTATATAACATTTATTAACACAATTTACTTTACTGTCTTTAACTGCTGCCTGAGAGTGTTTTAAAATGATCTTAAATGAGAACCCTAAATAAACTGAAGAATGTTATGCTCAGGCCACAATTAGGAAGTCATGTGAAAAATAAGTGCAATAAAATGAAAAATAAGGCTGTGCATTGTTCAATTTTAATTGACTGCAAGCTGTGACAGCACATGTGGAAAGTAAGGTGAAAAAGTATGTATTGTAATATATAGTACATTAGGATAGCATTTCTGTAATACACAAAAACAAATGCTTGTTATTCTATGTTGTGTAAAATGTCTGATGAAAGAGAAGATGAAAGTTGAAGTGGCAGGAGTCTGGTCTTCAACACACACTGGTCAGGTTTGTCTGGATCACCTCCTTCAGGAAACAATACACAAAGTCAGTGAAATACAATTCAATGAAGACCCCAATTATACTGATCGGTTTATTTTAAGAATGTAATATTAATATAGATTCAAATCAATCTTTTCTTAAATTATAGGATTACTGTATTGCAATATAAAACGTAAGCTTTTTTTTTTTTGCCTTTAAATAGCAATAAGATTTAAATCTGCATGAGGGAGTAAAGCATTGCAGTACTGCATCATAAACCTCAATTTTGTCTAATCACAAAATAGTGTATTATGTTTAGAACAAATAAACATAGTCTTAAGAGCATAATTCCAGTCAATATTATAAAACTAGTCTAATCACATTAATGTTCTGGCTTTACATTAACTACTTACATTTCTGAAAATGATAACCACATTTTAATGTCTTAATAAACAATTAAAATAATGCCACCACATCTTTTTATATGAGACTGCACTTCCCCAAATCTAACATAAACATAGAAATATTCCTTAAAATTCAAAATATATCAAACTTTTCCATCTCATTTTGCGACTGGTTTTAACTGCTTTGATACCTCTGGGAATAGCCTTAAGGGCTGTTAGCATATCTGCTAAAATAAATTGCTAATAAAGACTTAAGCAAATATACAATGTGAATGTTACTCACCAAAAGACTGGAGCCAAGCTTCTTGGACGGTCTGTTAATGAAGGGCACATAATACTACAAAAAATAACTCAGTAGTTTAATGCAAAACTTCTCTGAAGAGCAAAAAATGACACAGCTAACACCTAGCAGCTAGCGTTAGCATCGTACAGGCTAGCGGCCGCCATGGCCCACGCAAAATGACACCCTGTCAATCAAAGTAGCCACTCCCTTAATTATGCATAACCCTAAAGTTAAACTGAGGGCAAACCAAAGAATTTAAAAAATTCACTCCCCCAGAGTTGTCACGTAACAAGAACTCAGCTCTAGAGACCAGAACCATCTTTTGTACCAGGCTGTAAAAGGGTTTTTTACACTTGTAAAGTTGCAATTGGATTTTATAATATAATTCTTCTTTTGGAGCCTGCCCTCTGGTGGATGGAGGTATATCGCTGTATGGCGCCGTCCGTACGCGAGGCCTATTTATGAGGGCGTGTCCTAGCCGCTTGAGTCTAACGTACGGCGTGATGACGTAAAAGCTGAACATTCCGAAGTCGTCAGTCGACACAACTGTCGTAGTTCGGCAACATGGCGTCGCGTGGCTGCTGCCCGTCTCTGAACAGGTTACTGCTAGCCGCGAAGGTGAGCCAAAATGATACACTGTGCATGCACTGTTTATGTCACATTGAACAATGTGTTTGTTTACAATAAATATGGAAATATGTGTTTACTACACCCTGAACCAGCCGTAATTTATAACCATAGTCATATTTATTTACAAGTTCATAGAAAAAAGACCTGTGCTGTAGCTACACAGTTTAGAAGGTCGTGCACTGGGAGAACTGTGGCAGGTTTGGGACAAGACACGACTGGATGCAGTCGTTTCATGGACTGTGTTTGCAGTTTTCTGGGGTAGACTAAAGACGGTTGTGTTTTCCAGCATGTGACATTCCAGTCCAGACTGTGTGCTGTACACCGCAGTGCTCTGTATTCCACTGTCTACAATCCCAATGAAAAGGTAATTCGTCAAGGCATTGAACACAAACACCCAGTGAATATGCTGGAGGTAACTTTTAGACTTGTATTCCTCTCTATGAAATAATATACTGCCAAGTACAAGCAAATGAAGCACCAGTCAAAGGGTTTGGCTTTATATAAAAGAGAATGTGAAGTGTGCCAAATGTTACATCTGATGTGGTAACTGCTTGTCAACTGTTTGTCATCTTGTTTAGCCCTTTGATAAGATATTGGTGGCGAACAGAGGAGAGATCGCCTGTAGGGTAAGACTAACACACTCAAATACAACATGTCACTGTCATTCGGAAAGGGTGGTTCTTGAAATACATTTTTAAAAGGATGGGGCTAACGCATTTAATAATTGACCATTATACAATTCTGCACTGTAAATAACCCTCTAACCTTCCTGTGTCCATTAGGTGATGAAGACATGTAAGAAGATGGGCATCCGGACTGTGGCAGTTCACAGTGACGTGGACTCCACTGCTGTGAGTCTCTGTGTTAGAGTGTATTTTAGAATGACACGTGAGAGATATTTTGATACATGTACAATAATGCAACTTATTACTGGTTCACTGCACTAGTGAACCTGAACTGTTATCTGTTTTTCCAGTAATGGCAAATGGTAAATCATCAAATCCATTATGGTTTAAAGCAAGATAGTTGCAAGAGATTAGGAATTGCTCAGGATTTCAGAATTAGGTGTGCTGCTTTTTTTTCGTAAACCTGTCAGCTAAGGGCTGCAATGAAATGTTTTTATTAAATGCACTTTATACTTTAGCTACTTTAGAAAAAACAAATCAAGCAGGCCCAAAGTGAATACACAACCTTAACTGCTGGACAGACTATTTTTAAGTCAGTTAATGAATTCTTATTTTGTTATATAATACGTTGGGCCCTATACATGTATTTTTCAACTTTTTTGAAAAAAAAACAAACAAAACTGCCATAGCATCAATGATTTAGGACAACACCTCATTAAACTATCATAAAAGAGTCTTGCATTTTACATCTGTCTCGCTCACTGCACCAACACACAAACAGCCTGAACTATAGTTGTTCAGAAACAGTATAAAACCAACTGGGATTGGTTTTATACTGTTGTGTTTATACTGAAATGCATTCATTTTAAGGTGTTGCTGTGCTGCCTGCCGCTCCGTCCACCTTTAATTGCACCAGGCTCTGCCCTTACACAGTACACACAGTTGACTAAAACACAGGGAATAAGCTAAGATAGACTGACAGAATTATTTAATGGTGTATATAATTGTATATGTGTGTATTATAATGTGTATATTGTGTATTACAATTTCATTTCATTATTAGGCTGCTGCCTATATTATAAAGTACTGCGTGTTACATGCGTGTCTCTCTGTTCTATGACTGTTCACACTGGAGACAGCTGCAGTGTGGAGCTGTGCGCTCACAGACACAAACGCACTGATATCACCCAGCTCTAATTATGAAGGATGTTACTACACTGGGGTCTCATAACATACAGTGCTGTGAAAGTATTTGCCCCCTTCCTGCTTTCTTATTTTTTGCACATTTGTCATAAGTAACTGTTTCAGATCAAACTCTTCTAAATATTAGACAAAGATAACTCAAATAAATACAAAATGCAGTTTTTAAAAGATGATTTTATTTATTAAGGGTAAAAAGCTTTCCAAACCAACATGGCCTTATGTGGAAAAAGTACTTGTCGACCTTGTCAAATCATAAATTAATGTGATTAATCACATTGATTCTGCCAAAGAAATGAAAGGGTTACAAAGTGATTTCTAAAGCTTTGGAACCATGATGATTAATAACTAATAATTTCTCCATTATCCACAAATGGAGAAAATATTGAACAGTGGAGAACCTTCTCAGGAGTGGCCAGTCTACCAAAATTACCCAAAGAGCACAGCGACGACTCATCCCAGAGGTCACAAAATAACCCACAACAACATGTAAAGGACTGCAGGCCTCACTTGGCTCAGTTAAGGTCAGAGTTCATGACTCAGCCATAAGAAAGATGCAGTGAAAAAAACTGCATCCATTGCAGAGCTCCAAGGCAAAAAGGCTCGCCTCACTTTTGCCAAAAAAACATCTTGATGATCCTCAAGACTTCAGAAAATATTTTGTAGACTAATGAGACAACATTCTATGGACTAATGAGACAAAAGTTTAACTTTTTGGAAGGTGTTCGTTACATCTGGTGTAAAAGTAACACAGCAAGAACATCATGCCAACAGTCAAATGTTGTGGTGGTAGTGTGATGATCTGGGGCTGCTTTGCTGCTTCAGGAACTAGATGTCTTGCTGTGATTGATAGAACCATGAATTCTTCTCTGTTCCAAAAAATCCTGAAGGAGAATTTCCAGCCATCAGTTTGTGAACTCAAGCTGACACACACTTGGGTTCTGCAGCAGGACAATGATCCAAAACTCATCAGCAAGTCCACCTGCAGTTGTTGCTGCGGAGGGTGGCACAATCAGTTATTAGGTTTAGGGAGCAATTACACTTTTCTTTTACTTTTCTTATAAGTCTAGGTAGTTTTGGATAATGTTTTCCCTTAATAAATAAAATCATCACTTCATCACAGCATTTGGTGTTTTCTTGAGTTGTCTAATATTTAAATTTGTTTGATGATCTGAAACATTTAAGTGTAACAGATACTCCAAAAAAAAAAAAAATCAGGGAGGGGGCAAATACTTTTCACAGCCCTGTAACTTGTTTTGTCAAGAGGTACTCCGCTCCAAATATGTGTATTTGTGGGCAGGTCCATGTAAAGATGGCTGATGAGGCAGTGTGTGTTGGCCCTGCTCCCACCAATAAAAGTTACCTGAACATGGATGCCATTATGGACGCCATCAGATCGACTGGAGCACAGGCCGTAAGCAAATTGACTGATTAATGACAATTATACAAGCCTGAAATGGCAAGAGACTTCAGAATTATAAAACTTTAATATGTGAAAGATATAGTTTTTACCATATACTACACAGAGGATTGTCAGAGCATATGGGACAGTAACGCTGAACAGAAAATATTGTCAGTACTTGGTTTTGTTCTTGTAGGTTCATCCAGGATATGGGTTTCTCTCTGAAAACAAAGAATTTGCAAAGAGACTTGTAAGTAAAGGGGGGATGGGAAGTTAAAAAATTTCATTCATTCTTTTTTTAATTGTTTTCTCTCAACTCTCATTATGCATGTGTATATTTATTCATATGTACTCTTCAGGAGTAACTTCTTTTGAGTAGATTTAACATGTTGAAATATTTTTGTCACTAGGCATCAGAAGACGTCACATTTATCGGTCCCGACACTCATGCTATCCAGGCAATGGGGGATAAAATTGAGAGTAAGCTCATTGCTAAAGCTGCTAAAGTGAACACAATTCCAGGCTTTGATGGAGTCGTTAAGGTATGTGCACGTCCACATACAAACAGAACTCTTAATTCAACACAATGTCTCATTTTAGCTTAGAATGTTTCCTTCAGAGGACACCTGATTGGCTCATTTGGCAGAGCACATACCACATAAAGCAGAGCAACCCTGGTTTGATCTCCTCCTTGACTCCATCCTCTTACCATCATCTACACTTTCCCATCTGTCTACTACTGTCACTGTCTAGTAAAGTCAAAAATACAAAAAATTATGGCTTATAATGGGTTGAAACAGAGAAAAAAAGACCATCAGCACAGCCCTAATTCAAGAAGCAGGTTTAGTCCAACTCAATAGTATGTTAACCCTGGCAAGTGTGAGACTCTGGGTTGTCAGTTTCACAGAGAGTTATTATAAACTGAGTCAGTTACTTAGAGAACTTACTCTGTGAACATAACATGGTCTGTGACAGGTTTTATTTCTCTAACCCAGAGTTTGTTGGAGTCTCCTCCATGGCCACGCATGAAGGAGCTTTTTGATTTGATGATTTGTTTCCTCATTTACAGGAAAACTGTAAGGGTTTGTAAATAAAATCTTTTTTAATGGAGATATTACGGAGCATACTTTCCCTATGGGGAAAGCTGTGCTGACAATGAAGACGTGCACGTTCGGTAGCAAAATTTCCTGAGCAGACTCCCATGCTGCATGTGCCTCATGTCTGTCTGCAACACGCCCAGGACTTGCTGTCATACCTGGTAACTCTCATCAAAGCCACAGGCTTGTGCTGCAGGCTTGCACACCAAGCTAGCCAGTCATCGGCTAATGCCATGCTGGGGGTAGCCATCCCCCTTTTACAGGAGGAGTCAGAGAAGGTCACCCAGGAACACACCATCCCTGGGGGCCAGCTGGGGGGACCAGCTCAACGCTGTGGACCCTCTGTTCGAACCTGAAGAGCTTGATGTGGGCCTCATGGTTTATCTCTCAGGTGAATTCTCTGACTCAGGAGATAAGCCTATAAGTCTCTCATCTGAAAAGGATGAGGTTAATGTGGAGCAAAAAAATGAAAATAATGAACAAAAGAGTGTTGAACATGATAAAGGGTCAAGCCATGGCTCTGCAGCAACCACTTGTTGCACACAGAGGGTGCACCTCTTGTGGTAGGCGTGTCTGCCTCTACAGGAGGCAGAGAGCAGTGCATGACTGCTCTGCCAGGTGTCCCAACAGCCTCTTGGTTCTCTTGCAAGACACACTCAGCAGGGGCATACTTTCAGGGCAAAACAGTACAAGTACACAGTGCTCCCGTTCAGACTCTTTCTGAGCTGTTTTTTGTCAAATGTTCTTGCACCCCTCAAGAGAAAGGGGAGTGTGCTTTGCAACATACATAGACGAATGGCTGCTGTCGCACAGGTGCTTCACCAGCTCAAACATCAAATTCATAGTCGTGTGCCTAGAAGGGGTGTGCACAAATAGTTGAGTATTCGATCTGAAATATGTATTTGAAAAATAAAAACATAATTTGAATTTTCCTGATTTAGTTTTTTAATGTGTTTATTTTATTTTTTTGCTGGTCATAAATGAAATAAATCCATAATGAAGCCTTAACACAAACTAAAAACTAGTTACACCTATGCACTTTGCTATGCAAAATTTGTGATGTGCATGACTCTTCTGTCTACGGGCGTCCTCATGGGGACAATCCAAGAACGAAAAGGTAATACAACAGATGCCTCTCTGCAGGGCTGGGGTTTCATGCACGAGGGCAGGAAAATGGAGTTCGGGCATACAGTTATGCCACTTAAACTACCTTGAACTCCAGGCCGTATGGAGAGGAAGAGAAGGCACAATTACAGTATGGATGAGCAATGGGGGAACACCAGAAGGAAGCAGAGACGAAAGCGAGACAAAAGCATTCCAAATATGGGAACATTTCCTTCAACATAAACAAAGACAGTGGCATGTAGACTGTGCAAATCAGAACTGACATTTCATGGTACCACGACAGTGGGCCCTTGAGTGGTTAAATTTAACCTCAGTGGGTCTCCCTGACAAGGTTATCACTACTACTCAGAGCGCCACGACTGCTTCCACCCGTAGTGCCTATGATAGTTAATGGCGGGCATTTGAGGACTAGTGTGTAAAAGCGGGCTGGGTAGCTCTGCAGAGTCCCCGTGCCTGTTATTCTGAGTTTTCTGCAGGAGCTGCTGAATTAGGGACTGGCTTTCTACAGTATTGAAGGTGTACATGGCTTCTATATTGGCATGTTATGTTGGTTTTGGGTACAAGACAGCTGGCCAGCATCCTCTTGTGTGTCAGTTTGTGAGGGGCATGTGGCATCTCCGGCCGGTCTTGAGGGTTGTGACAGCTCTGTGGAACTAGACAACAGTGCTGGACGCCCTGTCTCGCTCACTTTTGAGCCGTTGCATCAGGTTGAGATTAAAATGCTCTCCTTTAAAATGTGTTTTTCTCCTAGTGCTTGCCTCAGCCAAACGCGTGAGAGATATACATGCGTTATCTGTTAACATCTCATTTATGCAGTTTCAGAGAGGGGTTCTAGGTTTTGTTGAAACCTGCTTTTATGCCCAAGGTTTTTAGCTGTGTGCTTATTCCTCGTTTACCTCGGGGGAGCACAAGTGGCTCCATGCTCTCTGTCCAGTCTGCATGAATGTAGAAAAATCAGAGCAATTGTTTGTATTTTTGGCTGCACCCCATCATGGTAAGCCCCTCATGAAACAGCAGCTGTCTCGTTGGATTGTGGATGCTATTGTCGCAGCTTATAACAGCAGTGGGCTTTTACCCCCTGTGGGCTTACGTGCTCATTCCACTGGCATGGCTACTTGATGGCCACTGTTTAAAGGTGTTTTGGGAGAGGAAATCTGTGCGGGTGCCAGCTGGGCTACGCTGCACACCTTTGCAAAATTCTATAGACTGAATGTCACTGCTCCGTCACTGACACAATAGCAACAGCAAAATAAGCTATTTGGCATCATGAGAGGAGATTTGGCAAATTTTTCATGGGCGCAACCCACATACTCAGCTCTGCTGCTCATCCCACAAATGAGTGATCCTTACAAATGTGGCACTATTTGAAAAGAAAAAAAACAGGCTTTCCAACAGTATAAGATTCATTGCCAAGAGGCATTGTTACAACAAAGAAATCATCTATCAAACACAAATTTCCTTACTTTTTGTGCTAAGTTCATATATTGGGCTAAGGCGCTAGACACTTTTAGAATTATACTGTGTCATGACAGTCAACATATACTGTAGCTTGTGAGTACCTCACGTCTTCTCGTGAACTCTTTTCCAGACGGCAGAGGATGCTGTGAAAATTGCTCAGAGTATTGGTAAGTCTTAACATTTTGCACATTTGTTTATGCAGTTTATTATAAACAGGAGCCTTGACTCAAAAATTTTTCAAAATAGATTATATTGGTAAATTTTTTACCCTGTGAATTAAAAATATTAAGGCCATCTTTCTGTTTTGTCAACAGGTTACCCAGTGATGATTAAGGCGTCAGCAGGAGGAGGAGGCAAAGGAATGAGAATAGCCTGGAATGATGAAGAGACCAGGTAGTCACACACTAAAATCTACACTGTGTTTTGTACTTGCATATTATACTTTCATGCCAGTCATGCTTTTTGTGCTGGTGTTTGTGTGCTCCAGAGAAGGCTTCCGTTTCTCGTCTCAAGAGGCGGCGTCCAGCTTTGGAGACGATAGGCTGCTTATTGAGAAGTATATTGACAACCCTCGACACATAGAAATACAGGTAACTACCCATCTGCACAGTGATGCATGGATGGACGAAGCATGAAATCGGCAAAAATGTATTTATAGTTTAGGTCATATTTTGTAATAATAAGCTTTCAGATACTTTCAGCTTTTTCCCCATTCTTTCATAGATAACATGAAATACCAGCAGTGCTTATCCTTTGTTGTACTGAGTATCACAGAATTTCTTTGTCTTAACTTGGTTGTTGCTGTGAGGAGTGTATGGTGAATTGTGCTTCATTGTGAGATGCTCTGATGTGTACATAGTTTCCACAGGCTGTGTTCTTGTTGTAGGTGCTGGCAGATAAACATGGTAATGCTCTATGGCTGAATGAGAGAGTGCTCCATTCAAAGGAGGAACCAGAAGGTTGTAGAGGAAGCTCCCAGGTCAGTTCAACACACCCTGAACTGATAAAAATGACCAGAAGATTTGTTGGTGCCACATGTTCCCTGGTTCACTGTGTACTTCTTGCCAAAAAGGCATTGCAGTTAATTTATATGAAGCAAAAGAGTTCATAATTGTGTCCTGTGTCTGCAGCACATTTCTAGACCCCGAGACCCGTAAAGCTATGGGAGAGCAGGCCGTCCAGCTGGCCAAAGCTGTCAAGTACTCCTCTGCAGGCACTGTGGAGTTCCTGGTGGATTCCAGCAAGAACTTCTACTTCCTGGAGATGAACACACGCCTTCAGGTCTGTACTGTAAAAATCTCTACACTCCTATTTTTTTTATATACACTGTGTGCACAATTATTAGGCAAGTGATTATTTTGACCATATCATCATTTTATCCATAATTTTGTGAGAGTTTGTTAACATTTTGGATTGACCAAGAGCACTGTAGTTGCACAAAAACAAAATTAATCCTCAAAAAAAAAAAATTCTCTTACATGGTTTTGCTGCACTGACATGCTGTGGGGTTGTTCTGATTTAAGGTGGAGCATCCCATCACAGAATGTATTACTGGGCTGGACCTCGTGGAGCAAATGATCCGTGTTGCTAAGGGTTACCAACTCCAGTACAAACAGGAAGACATCCCGATAAATGGCTGGGCCATTGAGAGCCGTGTGTATGCTGAGGTTAGTGGGGAAAACACTTCCTACTGTGCATGTGCACACTAACAACTAAATAAATTATTTAACAGCCATACCTCTCAATATTTATGTTAATTTCATTGTCTCTTAGGATCCTTATAAGTCTTTTGGTTTGCCATCAATTGGACGTTTGTCTCAATATCAAGAGCCACTCAACCTTAGCAATGTAAGTATTTTGTATTTGAGTCTGTTTGCCAATGAAGTTTGGTGGCATTACTTTACCTGTTGGCCACACAGTGTAACACGGAATGTCCAAAGCTACTGATGTAGTTTCTTGATTTTTAATGAAGGTGAACAGACAGATGTACTATTAATTCCAATAATATTTCCCAGGTTACAAGTGTCAGTTTTATGATTCGCACTTTAAAAATGTCTTTCTGACTTAAAGCTCCACTACCTGATTTTCTTTTTCATCCCTGTCTCAGATTCCACTAACCCCCAAAAGAAGCCAAGGGACCTCTCCTGCTTGTTTTCTATTAATAAAAATAAAATCAGACCAATTTTTCATACAAGACATACAATACATTTCACCAAATTGAAGTTTTGAGTTTTGCGTTAGATTAACTGCGACTTCATTGTCAGAATGGCAATTATCTCCGCCCCCTTAAACGTTACGTAACAGTATTTATCCGCGTTTCATGTTTCCTCCCTTTTTTCTGTTGATACCTTTTTTAAGCTGTTTCGCTATGTTAAGAAACATATTCAGTGCTGAAAATCATTTTATCAGCCCATCCTTGAACTGCCACCTGACTGTGGTGGAGGGGTTTGAGCGCCCGATTGATCCTAGGAGCTATGTTGTTTGGGGCTAAATGCCCTGGTAGGGTCTCCCAAGGCAAATAGCATCTAGATAAAGAGCGGTTCAAGACCCCTTATGGACAGAGACAGACCGAGGCCCGTGACATCGCCCAGTATGGGGCAGCCAGGGCCCCACCCTGGAGCCAGACCTGGGGTTGCTCATATGCGAGCACTTGGTGGCCGGGGCCCAGCCGGGCTCAGCCCTAAAGAGCGACGTGGGCCAACCTCCCATGGGCTCACCACCTGCAGGAGGAACCGTAAGGGGCCGGTGCAATGTGGAATGTCACCTCACTGGGGGGAAGGAGCCTGAGCTTGTGCGGGAGGTCGAGAGGTACCAACTACGGGCTCACATCCACGCACAACCTGGACTCTGGAACCCAACTCTTCACGAGAGGCTGGACTCTCCACTTCTCTGGAGTTGCCCGCAGTGAGAGGCGGCGGGTTGGAGTGGGCTTGCTTATAGCCCCCCAGCTCAGCCGCCATGTGTTGGAATTCACCCCAGTGAACGAGAGGGTCGCCTCCCTGTGCCTTCGGGTTGGGGAGAGGTCTCTACTGTCATTTGTGCTACGGGCCAAATGGCAGTGCAGAGTACCCAGCCTTCTTGGAGTCCCTGGTAGTGGTGCTGGAAGGTGCTCCGACTGGGGACTCCGTTGTTCTACTGGGGGACTTCAACGCTCACGTGGGTAAGAACAGTGACACCTGGAGGGGCGTAACTGGGAGGAACCCCCTGATCTGAACCCGAGTGGTGTTCTGTTGTTGGACTTCTGTGCTAGTCACAGTTTGCCCATGACGAACACCATGTTCAAGCATAAGGGTGCCCATCAGTGCACGTGGCACCAGGACATCCTAGGCCGGAGGTCAATGATCGACTTTGTAGTTGTTTCATCTGACCTTCGGCTGTATGTCTTGGAGTTGTCAACTGAGTTGGATCAGCAGGCTTAAACATACTGTGAGGTTCTAATGGGAACATCTGGCTGAGTCCCCTGTCAGAAACGTGTTCAACTCCCACCTCCGGCAGAGCTCCAACCAGATCCCAAGCGAGGCTGGAGACATTGAGTCCGAGTGGACCATGTTCACTGCCTCCATTGTCTGTGCGGCTGCTCGAAGTTATGGCCGTAAGGTCTCCGGTGCTTGTCGTGGCGGAAATCCCCGAACCCGGTGGTGGACACCGGAAGTAAGGGATGCTGTCAAGCTGAAGAAGGAGTCGTATCGGGCCTGGTTGGCCTGTGGGACTTCTGAGGCAGCTGATAGGTACCGGCAGGCCAAGCGGACTGCAGCCCGGGTGGTTGTGCAGGCAAAAACTCGGGTCTGGGAGGGGTACGGTGAGACCATGGAGAAGGACTATCGGTCAGCCCCGAAAAGATTCTGGCAAACCGTTCGGTGTCTCAGGAGGGGAAAACACTGTTCCACGAACACTGTTTACAGTGGAGGTGGGCACTGGACCAGCTCTGTACCCTCTTTATGGTGCTGCATGGGAGTTTGCCCAACCCGTCCACATGTGTTTTGTGGATCTGGAGAAGACATTCGATGGTGTTCCTCTCAGCATCCTGTCGGGGGTGCTCTTGGAGTATGAGGCCCTTTGTCACCAGTCCTGTTCATAATTTTTATGGACAGGATATCTAGGCGCAGCCAGGGGCCGGAGGGGGTCTGGTTTGGGGACCACAGGATGTCATCTCTGCTTTTTGCAGATGATGTTGTCCTGTTGGCTCCATCAGACCAGGACCTTCAGCGTGCACTGGGACGGTTTGCAGCCGCGTGTGAAGCGGATGGGATGGGAATCAGCACCTCCAAGTCCAAAGCCATGGTTCTAGGCTCGAAAAGGGTAGCCTTCAGGTTGGTGGAGAGTTCCTGCCCCAGGTGGAGGAGTTTAAGTATCTTGGGGTCTTGTTCACGAGTCAGGGAGGATGGACCGGTGTACATCGACAGACAGATCAGTGCAGCTTCTGCAGTATGCATTACGCAGAAGCTGCACCGATCCATCTGTTGATGTACATCGGTCCATCAGTCTGTTGTGGTGAAGAAGAAACTGCAAGGCGAAACTCACCTATGGTCATGAGCTTTGGGTCATGACCAAAAGGACGAGATCCCGGATACAAGCGGCTGAAATGAGTTTCCTCTGCAGGGTGGCTGGACACTTGCTTAGAGATATGGTGAGGAGTTCGGTCACTCGGGAGGAGCTCAGAGTAGAGCTGCTGTTCCTCCACATCGAGAGGAGCCAGCTGGGTATCTGTTCCAGATGCCTCCTGGATGCCTTCCTGGCAGGGTGTTCTCTGGGTGCCTTGTCCCACTGGGAGGAGACCCCGGGAGACCTAGGACACGCTGGAGGACTATGTCTCGGCTGGCCTGGGAATGCCTCGGTATTCCCGCAGAGGAGCTGGAAGAAGTGTCCTGGGTGTCTCTGCTTAGACTGCTGCCCCGACCTGGTCCCGCATAAGCGGAAGAATACGGATGGATGGATCATTTTATCAGCAGCTATTAAACTGCCTGAATCATCATATGACAACCCAGTGTAGAACAATGGGAGCACTCCTTTTGAGTTTGTGACTTTGTGACTTTGTGAGCATGTCATTGGCCAAAAGTTTCCCGTGCCTGGGTAGAGGTTTTCATCTATTAAAATTCCTCATAACAATTCCTTATAATAAACTGTCCATTGTCAGGTGCGTGTGGACAGTGGTATCCAGGAGGGCAGTGATATCAGCATCTACTATGACCCTATGATCTCCAAGGTAAGTAGACTTTTTATTTTGAAATCAGTGTGTTGTGTTGAAAAACATTGCATCAGAAACAGTACAGGTATTTTTCAATTAATTTTTTGAAAATATTGCAGTTGGTTACTTATGGTGCAACCCGAGCTGAAGCCCTGGCCAAGATGGAGGACGCTCTGGATAACTATGTGATCAGAGGTACAGTACATACAGCCTGACATTAATATCAGTTAGGCTGTTAACACCCTCAAGATAATTTTTTCACGTAAATAGATTTTCTGTTGTACATGTATCTGGGATTTTTTTACAAAAATGAGATCCACAGCATTCCACAGACTCTGCTGAAATTTCTGAAATGTATTTTGAAAGGAAAGCATTAGAGAACACCCTTTGCGGTGTTACACCAAGACCTGTGACTTGCCAAGATCTGTGACTTTAGGGGGTGCCGCTGTTTACTTTTTATTTTTATGTAAAAAGTTATTTCAGTGATAGGGCTGACATGATCCTTAAATCATCCAGGTAACATTCGCACATCAAATTGCAGAAAACAAAATGCCTTTTGTATTCCACCTATGTCGATACTGTGGTAAAATTAATTTCTACAGCAGCATGTAAAGTGAAAAAATAAAAATCTGTGTGAGACTTGACTCAAGCTACAAGATGCATTTGTGGTATGATGTCAAAAAGCTGTCAATGTGACACAGAACAAAAACATGGCATTTTCGATGAGCATTTGTTTTTTGTTATAAAATTTGACCAGTGAATGTCGCTTGGAGGATTCAACATTGCTAGTCCTTTAATCCAATTTGTAATTGTCACGTTATTATACCTTTTAAAAAATCTTAAAATTCATTTGAACACAATTGATGTTTTAATTTTCAGAATGCCCATGGGTTATATTGTTCAAACTGGAAGAAGCAGCAATACAGTTATTTTTTCACATCGTTGGGGATAATTTTACACGCTGCTAGAAATTCATTTTAACACAATATCAACATAGGTCAAATACATAAAGCATTTTGTTTTCTGCAGTTTGATGTGCAAATGTTACTTGGACGATTTAAGGATCATATCAGCCCTATCACTGACATAACTTTTTACGTAAAATAATTTTAAAAGGAAACAACAGTGAGTGAGGTTGATTACTTAGCCCTGGTCTTGTTGCGTTATATAGCCTTGTAGTTGCAAATCAGTAAAGGCTATATACTGCAGTGCACTCATCAGTGTTTCCATTTCAAGTTGTGACTGTCTGTGACCAGTTAACATGGGCATACTTTCTAAACGCTGGCTCAATGTGAGTTGACAGTTAAAAGTTCACCAAATGTGAGTGCTGGTGAGGGTAGCCATGTGGCGGTATAGCATATAGGTTTAGGAGCTGGTCAAATGGTAATTTTTGAGGTTTAAATGAAGCGGGATCGAAACTCACTCTGAGGTGTATTTTCCCACTTTATTGTTTTATATAAACATGTTACAGGTAGGTGACACTGATATTTGCTGATTGTAGTGCTCATTATTTTCAGCTGGATTAGTATCTTTTTCACAAATTATGTTGCATGAGTTGACAGGAGTCCTGTGTTGTACGTGTCAAATCTGGGTGAGAGAATGGTAAAGGCAAAATGTAAACAAATCTCAGCAGTCCATACGAAATATCAGGAGTGTCTGTTCTTTTTTCATTTGGCTCCAGATGCGTCTGATTATTATTGTAATTCTTTTTTTGCTGTTAACTGTCCATCTTTGAACTTGCTTTTCTTTCTTTCTATTCCTGAGTTTGTTTCCTTTATTTACATCTCTGAATGTGCACAAGACTTTTAAGAGACTTGGCATACAGCATTATTACGTACATGTTTTACAGTTATTAAACACAGTTATGAAAGTCTTCCATTGCTATCTTTTATACCCCTTTAAGTTTAGTCATTGTTTAGACTTGAGTTTTTATTCTAAATTTGGTTGGCCTGAGTGCAACTATGACTTTTTAGGTGCTGCAGTTGTTGTGTGGAGTAACAGTTATATTAGACTTTTGCAGACTTTTAGTTGGTATAACTTGGAAGATGTGTTATTATAAGATGTTTTTGTTCTTCCAAGTTCTACTTACCTCAGTGTGCAAATGATCATTTGTGTTTGTTTTGTGTTTTTTTCTCTATTTTTGTTTGTCGGTTAGTTTTATGTTGTTATAATGTTCAGTAGTTGCCTACAGGTATATTCAGAACAGGAATGTGTTCATGTTCAGGTGTGACCCACAACATTCCCCTCCTGCGGGAGATCATCACACACCCTCGCTTCATCTCTGGAGACATTAGCACAAGTTTCCGCCTGCAGAGGTTTACCCTGAGGGATTCAAGGGCCACCAGCTAGACAGGGCCCAATGCCAGGAGCTACTGGCCTCTGCCGCAGTGCTGTACATTACCGCAGAACTCAGATCACAGGGTCCTTGGTCGGCAAGGTGAGCTGTTCCCTGCAATAACACAGTTGATTTTTTTATATATATATATATATAGTTCAGGGCATCCAAAGATGAGCTCTCATTTAACAACGGAAGTAGTGATCTTGTTTATAGTCGATCCACACAAAATGCTGGATCAAATACCGGTCATTAAATACATTGCTCCAATTTACTATGCGTGACTCTAGGTCACATGTGTGGCATATTACCGTCAGGTCTTGGGGAGATGACAAGATGGAGCCAGTCAAATCAGGTGTGTGGAATTTACAACCCGCTGCAAGTCATTACAGCCACCGTCTCCCTGTGACCCCTGGAGGTGGTTCACCCTCACAGACACAGAACTGCACACTCATGAGCAGAGCAGGGTTCAGCTGAGGCAGGGAGAGGGGAACATAAGTGTGATATATCCACCTGCTTTGTCCACAGTTGTTATTAACTGTTGTTCAGATTGCAGCTAAATATAGCAGAGCTAAATGAAAGTTAACTGTTTATAGCTTACACTTTTATCAGAGTTTCACAGCCTCTCCTTACCACAAAACCCACAGAGCAAACTGCTGTCTTTATTCACTAGTATGATTTACAGTAGCAGGCCTTACAGCTGCTGTTTAGATGCATTTATTAATTTTAAATGTAAACAGTGAAGTTACAGTCTCTAAAATCTATCAGCTGTTTTATTAGGTGAGAATGATTTCTCTCCCTTTAGTTTGACCAATGCTGACTTCTGGATTATAGTAGTCTACAAAAAGAATCATAAATAAAATTAATTACTTTTTAACTTTACGTTGATATATATATCCATACAATGGTTAA
>JAWCTZ010000977.1:0-26997 GCA_036850595.1 Rhyacichthys aspro | reverse complement strand
ACTATAATATACCAACTGTGTGGATCAGATATAACTTTTGAAGCTCTAAAGGGAATTGCTTTTCTAATAATTATGGCTGCGATCCTGTTTTTTGCTGTGAAGTTAGAGTGAAATACTTGTTCTATCCATTTAGAGGCAATCTCTTTTGGTCCTGGTCTCTTAAATGGGTCTCTTGTAGAAAACCCAGTGGCGGGCCGTGCATTTCACGCTTAGGCCTTCAGTGACGTACAGTTCATAGTTGCTTGTCTGGAAATGACAGACAAACCCTTTTCCTTGCTGGGACAGGCTAGCTAGCACTGGGGTTGACCGACCTCTTCTCACAATATCCAGCTTTTCGTGAAATGCCCACCTTGAAAATGCCGTGGAAAGTTTATCTGCGTCCAGATCAATCTCTTCTCCTCCTTCGGCCACTATGGGTTAAAAATACAGCGAAAGCTGTTGGATCTCCAGCTTCAGTTCAATATTCTGCAAATTGCCGTCTTTCAAGCTCTAGTAAGTGTGTATCCAATCACAGGAAGCGTACATGTCCAGTTCAACGTAAGACCTTCTTGCTGGCCTTGGTCTGCAGAATCAAGATCTGATTGGCTATTGCAACTGACTGTGTCCGTTCACAGGGGCCTGCACTGTTGATTCTGAAGGTCTCACACAAATGAAATTTGCGTGACAACATAAGCTAGCTGAAATATAATTGGATAAAAACTCTACCATGATAAACAACATTGGAAGCCACTCAACTTAGTGGATTTAATCAACAGAACAGAGAATAGAGAATAATTTTGTTTACATATTTATGAAAATAAAATAAAATAAATTTACTTTTCTAAGCATGTTGAGGCCAGCAGAGAAGACCTTGCTGGCCCTGACGGCCCACCACTGAGAAAATCAATATCCAGTCCTAACTTTTTAAGATGAGCTAAAACATTCCCCGCTTTACAGCTCCATTTTACAGTTCCATGAGATAATCTTTAATAAATTTTGCGGTTCTGCCATTTCTGATTTACAAACTAATCATTTTCATATATTTAGTAATTGATTAAAACAATAATAGTAATAAAATAAAATAAATATAAAATATAAATATAAAATGTCTCTGAATTATAGTAGCCTAAGTGGTACTATGCCTTTCCCATGTAATAATGTGTGTAGCGTACAACTTTTTGACATCAGGAATATATGGAATTTCCCAGACGCTAAAATGATATCTTACTTTGGAAAACGGCTTTAACCCAACAGATTTACAACTTTGAAGGACCTTTCTTGACGAAAGACATGATTTGTGCTTAGCATGGATGGCACCACTACAAATAATGAGTCCCCCCAAAGTCATTTTTGTGCCTCATCCCTCATTCCTTTCCAAAGGAACAAACTTGAATAAACATTGAAGGATCAACTTTAACAGACTTAACAGTTGCTTAGTAATGACTAAAAACTTTTACCTTTTGAACAAAAGACTTGATAAAGGTGAATTAACTGTGAATACTTATGTATATTCTAAAGGACTATAATTATTGACCATAGAAACATTGCTTTATGTTTGAATGCATTGTGTTATTGGAACCATATGTTGTTGATACATTTGGGTACAAATGAGTGTTTAATTGTTCCACAATATTTTGAAGGTGGTAATATGAAGCCTATATGGAATCATCTTTAACTCCCCCTCCTAGTTGGACAAAGAAATTCTTCCCGCCATTGCGTAGACCTGCCTCTCTAAGTTCCCAAAAGATAAAACAGTTTTGAGGGTGTTGGCACCTCATTTCTTTTCACCTCATATGTCTGTGTTCAGTTCTTCTTCAGTTTGAGTTTTTCAGTGTTCAGTCCAGTCGTTCAGTAGATTTTGTTCATCTCTTTGTATTCAATTTTTCAGAGCAAAGTTCTGCCCGTTCAAAGGACGTGTTTTTAATAATTAATATAATAATTGAATAATTTTTGGTTCAGTTGCTGATAAAGAAACTGTTTTGCTTAAAAGTCCAAAAAGAAGAATTTAATATTTAATATTGAATATAGCAAAGTTGTTGGCATCTTCAGGGGGGTTAAGGAAAGGAAATGCCCCGGCCCAGATGGAATTAGTGGGCGCATCCTAAAAAATTGTGCTGAACAATTAGCTGGCATGTTTTGTTTTATTTTCATGTGGTCCCTCGCGCTCCAGTGTGTTCCAAAAATTTGGAAAGAGTCCACCATTGTCCTAGCCTGGCCAGCCAGACAGCTTTCTCTTTGTATTACATACAGAGAAAGTTAGTCCGGGATCGCTCGATTTAAACAGGATTTCAAGGCAGGACCATGGGAAGAACTAACGCTCGCTGAGTGAACCAATCAGAGAAGCCACGGATGTGACGTAAGGAAAGCGAAACTTATTCTAGTTGTCAACAAACCACAGCGTACACCAGCATGGCTAGAGAGAGAAGATGTTTCAGAGACGGTGAATGACTTCTGTTGTTTTTGTCAGAAAAATCTGAGGACACAGGGTGTAATATCGAGTTCAGTGACTGGCTAAGCACAACGTCAGTAACAACCTGATCTGTTGGCTGACGGACTTTCTGACCGACAGACCACAGCGAGTGAGGGTCAGTAATGTCCTGTCAGATGTTCTGGTCTCCTCCACTGGCTCACCTCAAGGCTGTGTCCTTTCGCCCCTTCTCTTTGTGCTGTACAAAAATGAGTGTTGTAGTGAGCACAACGGACGTCATATTTTAAAGTTTGCTGATGACACTGTGATTGTTTCCCTGTTGACAGGCTCGGACACAGACCATGGTCCAGTAGTGTCAGACTTCAAAGACTGGTGTGACTCTTCATGTCTGATAATCAATGTCTCAAAGACAAAAGACATGTCCATTGACTTTAGGAGAACTTCCCCTCCTCTCTCACCGGTGTCTCTAAACTCAGAGTCTGTTGAAATAGTACACCATTATAAATACTTGAGCACCATTATCGATGACAAGTTGAGCTTTGACAACCAAGTGGATGCTCTTTGCACAAAAGCTCATCAGCGCATGTATTTTTATTGCAAACTAAGGAATTTTAATGTAGACAGCTGTCGAGTGTGGGGAGCAAAGAGGACCCAAGAGCGGAAACGGTTTCAGTGAAGAGAATTTATTGACAAGTTGCAAAAAACAAAATCCACAAGGGCTGTGAGGGTAACGGGAGGCACTGAAAAAGAACACCACAACAGCACTTTTATGAAAATGTTTTATTCATGTTTTATTGAATCTGTTTTTACTTTCTCTTTTATTTGTTGGTTTGGTGCACTTTCTGTAAAGAACAGGAAACACCTGCAGAGCACTGTTCACACGTTTGCTAAAATTGCAGGAACAACTCTGAGTGACCTCCAGGACATCTACAGGGCTCAAATTCTTAAAAAGGTCCAACAGATCTCCTTTGACTCAAGCCACCCTCTGTGGGCGGAGTTCAAAATACTCCCTTCTGGTCGCAGATACACTGTCCCCAAATGTAGGACCAATCGACACAAGAACTCTTTTATTCCTGTAGCTATTGGCATTTTTAATCAGTCGTTTTAATATATTTTTATTGTTTATTTATTGTCTATTTTTTGTTGTGTGAATGTGCTGTTGCTGCAAGAGAAATTGCCCTTCGGGGATAATAAAGACTCTTGAACCTTGAACCTTGAACTCTGAATGTTTTTCCAATTGGCATTTTTCATCTGAGAATTAACTTTCTTTATTCCGGACTCTGGTTAAACTGTGACTCAGCTGGCCAAAAAGGCATAGATAGCAGCAGCCTGTCTCACAGACGGGGATGCTACTGACCTCTGACCCACAGCCAGCAGCAGCTTAGCCCAAGTGTCAAGCACAACAAAACACAAACAGGAGGGATGCCAATTAAAATATAATTTATTAATGAGTAAAGTGATCAAATTATACTAAACAAGGTTAACGTGTGACCTATATGGATAATCTGTAGCATCAGTAGTGTGTGTAAGTGTTGGATGTGTGAAAGTGTTGTATGTGAAAACTAAAGTGAACCAAACTAAATGAGTGCACAAACAAAGGAAGAGATGGCTGCAGGTGAGCAGGCTAGCGCGAGCAGAGAGCACGCGGGCGCTGAAGGTCTGGCTTTTAAACCGGTTGGCCACACCCCCGCCAGGTAGCATGACCAGTCAGAACAGCCTGAGAAGAAGAGAGGCAGAGAGAGGAGGCCGAGCAGCAGGCAGAGCAGAAGACAGAACTAGGGGGCAAAAGTTAAGGCCCCCAGAGACAGACAAAATCCAGCCTGCCCTGGGGTTGTCACACAATGCAGAGAGAACCCAGAGCAGATCCACCAAGAGCCATCCACAGAGGACCACAACAGTCAGTTAGCATTGGGGACCCAACTCTGAACCATCATTGGCAGTACCGAGAAGTTTGGACCTGTTGGTACCACCACCATTCCTGTTGGCTCCAGGCCTCTGACCTCTTGCCTCCAGCCTTAGCTCTTCCAATAAGATCTACACAGTTACTTGATACAGAGTTGGCATAAAGATTAAACTTAACTTGAACTTAACTAAAATTTAGCTTAACTCTTTTAGACTGTTTTTCTAAATTCATTAACTGCGTCAATTCTTTCGATTTATTCCCATAAAATCTTATTCCACCTTCAATAAGAAAGGTTTATTGTTTCAATCCATGAATATACTTGTTATTTATTATATTTATTTATTAATGATTCAATCTGCATATTTGAATGCCGTCTGTTTTTTCTGGTCAATTCTGGTCAATAAACGTCATAATTTCTCTCTAACTTATGCTGAAGTTTGTGGTTGTTTCACTTCATATACGGATCACTGTCTGGCTTCTGTATTCTTTTCTTCTTTAAGGTGATGCCCCGAAACAATTTAACTTAAGTTAATCACTTAACAGCCTAATTCTCCTTTCTTTAAAAATGTTTGTTACATGTGTTTAAAAACAAAAAACAAAAGAACAAAACAGATCAAAGAACAGCAATGTTAAATAGAATGACTTAGGCATTCGGTTAGGCTTTTCAGTTTAGTTCTTAGATGTTACCCTGTTATTTATACAGTGGTGGGCGATGTTGTCGTTTATCCCGCTTTTTCCTCCGCAGCAGCGCACCAGACAGGATGAACTTCTCCGCCAATTGTGGGTCGTTGAATGTATGCCTGGAGCTGTTCACCGTGATCACCAATCTGTCTGGGAAATAGAAGCTGTATGGGACTCCAGCATTGTGGAGCTTGGCTTTCACTTGGTTAAAGGCTGCTCGCTGGCATCCCACCTCTGGGCTCAGATCAGGGAATATGTGGACTGGAGATCCTTCGTACAGCAGATTGCCTTTTTTCCCTGACAGCGACAAGATTTTCTCTTTATCCGAGTAGTAATGCAGCCGGACAATCATGGCATAATTTTGGGACTCCTGTGGGCCCGGTCAATAATAACAGGGCTGCCGAAGTTTTCCTCTCTGAGCACATTAGTGAGAAACTTAACCGCAAAGAGGTTGGGGTCACTGGTCTCTGCGCCTTCATGAACTCTGAACAGCTTCTGTTCTCCAAATCGGCACATTTCTCCTTTAATTTATTCTGTTCAGTGGCGAGAGAGTCATATGACTTTTTAAGAGCCACAAGTCTGTCTGAGGCATCATTTAGTGATTTTTCCATGTCTTTCTGTGAATTAGCAGTGCCAGTTTGCATAGTGAATAGGCTTTGTACCTTTTCTGTTAATTCGGATAATTTTGATATCTGCTTTGGTTTCCTTTCGCAATGAGGAGATTGTGCATATGTTTTCTATCTCCTTTTTAATGCTATTCACAATACTGTCCGCATATGCCTTGAACTCCGTTTGGAACTCTGTACGTAGGGTCTCCACAGGTCCGGAGGTAGCATTAGCTTTAACCGAAGGTCTTCTGAGTATATTTCTTGCCTTTCTTGGTGTCCATGTTTGCTTCAGATGTGTTACAGTTCAATTTTTTAACAATGAGATGGTCTGGAAAACATAGATGAATGTTTTATTCTCTGAGCTGGTCACTAAAAGCTGTCTACTCCATGCGAAGTGGAAGTCAGAAGGTAGGTTTCTTGATGATTACATCCCAGCATTCTGACCTTCACCAAGCTTACCGACGTGTGCAGGCTTAGAACCAACTGACTGCTTGGGACTCGACTGGGCGGCAGTGAGGGATGCAAGCTGCTTCTGGATATCTGCCAGCTGGGTAATGGTGGTGAAATGAGCTAATCCTTCTCCACTGCTAGTGTAGGCATTCAGAGCATGGTTTGAAGCTCTGGGTCTTGACGAACCAAGATATTGCTTCATGAGGAGTGCTTATGAGGGCAGCCTTACAATCCTACTCAGTCTGAAGCAGGAGCAACAGTTCAGCAAAAGGTGGTGGGTTAAGCTTCTTTGAGTTGTAGTTCTAAGGGATAAGGGAATTGTCCCAGCAGCCCCGACAGAAGTGGGTCAGTAAGTATTGATCAATGTTTTTGTCTGAGACGCCGCCTCGTTTTACAGTCAGATTGAGTGCAACTTGCAGACATTGCAGATAGTTGGATGGCTTCTCTGCAGCATCTTGAAATGTGTCCACAAACTCCAGCATATAGCTCATCGCCATTCAGGATAGTGCCATACACCAAGTAAAGTGTCTGTAGATAATTGATTGGTGGCAGAGGGTAATAGGCTCTAAAATATCTTGCATGAGCACTGCAAGTCAGACAATGAGGGGTCTTTATATAGAAGCTCTACTTTGGACCGCCAAGTATCATAGTCAGACTTATTGTGGGTTCTGGGCAATCTTGCAGAGAAGGCTCTGAGACACTGTCCAGAAAAGTGCATCATTGAGTTGTTTTCATTCTACTACATGTTTGTACTATATGTTTGACCACATAGCATTTAAAATCTGGGGGGTTGAGTTTAGAAGGAGACATATTTGGCACAGATGGTCGTAAGATTTGCGATTATCATTCACAAAAAGTGTATGGGATTGGCTCAACGTAAAAAAGAAAGAAAGCCTTGAAAAGCACTATATAACTCGAATCCATTAATATTATTATTATTATTATTATTAGTGTAATTTGTAGTTTCCAACTTCAAAGAAGCTATTTCTTGTAAGTTATATTAACTGAAGGATTGTACATTGACCCAAAAACAAAACAAGCAAAAAAAAACAAAAAACTGCATTATAATTTTTAATTAAATGTAACTTATTTTATTTTATATTTTATTTCAAGCAGGCCTCTTTTATAGATTCAAAAATGCTGATGTTTTATTGTTCCCCCAAACAATTGGAAATGCATTTAGACTTTTTAGATGAGTTTTATTAAAGTACTTTCAAGATACAAAAAGTGAAATGTAGAATAAGTCATTTATAAATATCAGGGCATATGCATTTGGTTTTCGAAACAATAAGTGTAGCATAGCTATCACTCTGCATTCAAATAAATGTGAAAACAATCATTCTCTATATTCCATTAATTTAAAAAACAAAAAACAAAACATACATCTACACTTTAAAAAAAAAATCTTACTGTTGTTTGTGCAGCTGTGTTCTCAGTCTTTGTGTGCAACTCTTTTCCATCAAGCACAATGAGTTCAAGTTCAAAGGTGTATCACAGGTGTGTGTAAGTTTTCTTTTTGGAAACTTCAGGTTGAGTGTGTCAACTTCAGAGATTATTATGTAACTATGAATTATTATGTTGTAAAGTAAAAAGTGTTTTTGCAGTTTACAATATTAATGGAACACCATGTTTTGGGGTTGTTGTTGTTTAGACTTTTTATGTTTATTATTCACTTATACACTGAAATTATGCCCATAGTTGTAGTGGTAGCAGTAGTATTAATACTAGTATAATAAATAGGACAAAGGATTAAAAGAAAAGCTCTCCATTTAATGGTCAAGCTACATTCATTCTCTCACCTACAGTCATGAATCTAGAGTGACACAGAGAGATAGAGTAGGAAGCAGTAGAGAGTAGAGTAGAGCAGAGTAGAGACACTGCTCCTTTACATACCATTCCCTTTTCCCACCTGTCTTTTCTGGAGAGGTGTTCCAGGCATGTCTCAGAGTAGACTCTACATTCTCCTTTTCATAACCACACTATAACTAATAGCCACTTTTGTAATAGTCTGGTTTCCCTTTGTACATTAAATATGCTGGCTATGTTTTGCTTGACAATCTACATTTCCACACAATTTCACAACTGGGAAAACATGATCAAAAATGTATTTCTTGTTCATGTATATAAATCCTTCCTTATTTCAAGTAGATAAAAACAACACATAAATGTAAACTAATTTAATAATGGGTTTTTCCTCTCTTCAGCAAGAAAAATCCTTTGGACAATACATACAAATGAAGGGAAATATAAACTTACCACAATTACTGTTCCTCAATTAATGAATGAGCTGCAAGACTGAATGTACAGTTGTAGGCTGAACAAACGCAATGGGCAGAAATTTTTCATCCAACTTCCAAGTCTTTGTTTTTGCCAAACAAATCTGATACATTACATTGCATATGTTGGGAGTGTAATAGCTGCACTAAACAGTCACGGTCACAGCTGAAATAACGACAGTCGACCGTGGTTCTTGTGCACACACTCAAGGTTTGGTGACTCAAATGTTAGCACGGAAACTGCAGCAGGTGTCCCGAGCCCAGAGGGCAGGAGGACCATACCAGTCTTGAGCTGAGCCAAGGAAGCGCAAGGCTTCCGAGCCCCTGACAGCAGTGTTTCTGATGAGCCCTGCCAAACAGGCGGAACACGCCAAGCCAGGCAGCATGGTCATATTCCATGGAGCTGCCCTGTCCTGTGGGAAAGCACACCCCATATGACGGCTACTGGCTAGCTAGTTTGTGCCACGTGTTCAGCAGAACTGCGTTGCTCAAAAGCAAATCCAGACCGCCGAGTCCGCGCTCCTAAAAGCAAAGTTTGGCAGTTAGCTAGTTCTATGCATGTATGTATTATTAGACACAAACTTTTATTAAAAATAGCAATGACCTCTGTCAGAGTCACTAAATCTTTTCCATGTCATGTTAGGCAATGAGTGTGTGCTGTGTGCATTCTTAAAATATAACACACAAACCAATTGTCACCCCATGTATTTATTCTTACCATGATAATGTTGACCACCATTTCTTTTTCTTCTTTCCTTCATTTTCATTTGAAATTATGGAAAAGAATGTGTGTGTGAATGAGAGGCCCGCAAGTAGCAAGTTGCGAGGGGACAAAAGAATTAAAGGGTCGGCTGCAAAGAGCTCAACCAGAGCAGCTGAGGTTCTATACAGGCTAGATCCAGGCTGAGTTAAGTTGAATCTTCAGGCATCAATCATGTTTTTTAAGCTACACAGGTCCCTTACTTCTGAAGTGAATACTGGGTTCACAATAATGAGACATAAGTTGCCTTTTCTCAATTTATTGAAGTAGTTGCAGTAGTTGAAAAACCTTTGAAAACACATAAAATACACCAGTGTAAATATTTACAAACTTAAAACCCCTTGAATAAATAGCATGCAAATAGGTAAGTTAAAGCACCAAAATCTCACACTATACACAACAATTTACACAGGTTTGATATGGTAGTATTTAAACTAAGGTAGATAGCAAGCGCACAGGCAAGTAAATAGTTCCCAGGCAAGTAATTATCTTGCAAATAGCACCTAATACAACCTCAAGCAGATGGCACATTATTTTTAGTAGGATAACCAACCAACCCATACATACATATACACACACACACACACACACACACCGACCCAAAACATCCTTGGCTGATTGTAGCCAACCCAAACATCATTGGCTTACTCTGGTCTTTCTGTGAGGAGTCTGCATGTCCTCCCTTGTGTCACCGTGGGCTCTCTCCGGGTACCCCGGCCTCCTCCCACTGCCCAAAGACATGCATGTATAGGTTAATTGGCAACTCTAGTTTCCCTAGTGAATGAATTTGAGAGTGAATGGTTGTCTGTCAATGTTCGTCTCTAAGTGTCAGCCCTGCGACAAACTGGCCACTGTCCAGGGTGTACCCCGCCTAAGGCCCAAAGCTGCTGGGATAGGCTCCAGCCACCCGCGACTCCACAAATGGGATAAGCGGTAGAAAATGAATGAATGAATGAATATATATATGTACTTTCTCAAGTTAAATGAAACCAGCTCGACTCACTGCGCCCTTAGAATGTCTCAAAAGGTCCGAAACTCCACAACTTCAATAAATTCCAGGGAGACCAAAGTGGGATAAGCGGTAGAAGATGAAATGAAATGAACGTTTATATACACCAGTAAGCATTAAATGCAGTAAAATCTGCAAAAACAAAGGTTTTTTGTACCCAATTTAATGAGGAAAATCTCCGTGAAGTGAAAGTGATTGTTTTCTGGTCCTCCTTCTTCTGGATAAACAGTTGTATGGGTCCTGCATAAGTCTTTATCACTTGCTTTTATTGCGCCATCTCGTATTTATCGTGCATACTCTTTCGAGCTGCTCGGGGCTCCGCTCCGCAGCGCAGCGGATCTGAAACGCATGCAGTGGAACCCCGTGGTAAGACACTGTACACACACCGGTCTTTCCTCGTCTCCCACCGTAGTCACTGTGAAGCCAAGCCCTACATACGCTTCGTCATACTTCATCATCTTAGCTTTGGGGTGACTTTTGTCTGATTTTCAATGTCTCTCTCCGCCTTTGTTTTTATCCCTGTCAAATACTTTTCCATGGTGTCGCTACCGAGTTCACTGCACTTCATATCTGCTGCTCTGTGCTGTGTGTGTGCATGCTCTGTGCAAGGAAACCCTACACCATAGAGCTCACACTCTGACAATGAGAGCGCCACTGGCACCTACTGTAGTGGATGTGTAATTACACTTTATTCTAGTACGGGGCGCGCCCCACTATTTGAGAAGGACTGCTATAGTGACTGCATGTTTAATGAAGGCTGGGATGAGCCTCCTTCTTGGTGCGTTCAGGGAGCATAGGGGAAAGGAGCATTAAATAAACAGCATGCTTATTTAGGTACTGAGCGGGAAAAACAACAAGAATTTCACTTATATTTCACAGTCTTCCATGGCCGCTTTGGCAGGGCTAGCCTGTCGGTCCCAATATGCTACAAGTACACGTCTAG
This sequence comes from Rhyacichthys aspro, assembly GCA_036850595.1. Lineage (NCBI taxonomy): Eukaryota > Metazoa > Chordata > Actinopteri > Gobiiformes > Rhyacichthyidae > Rhyacichthys > Rhyacichthys aspro. Next base: position 15,960 of record JAWCTZ010000977.1, on the reverse strand, counting down.
TACACATTGTTTACTTGTTGTCTTGATCCTGGTTTAGACCTAGTTTAGGTGTGGGTGTGGTGGTGGTTTGGACCTGGTTCAGTGTTTGAGAGTCATTACAAAGTCATTAGATCGTTAAAATGGTACATGAGGTAAATCCTCAGCAATACACAGAAACTTGCTAAAAATAAAATTAAATGCTTACTAAACCTTTTTATATTTTGTTGTTTACATTTATTACAGAATAACTATAGTTCAGCGGTGGCTGCAGCTGCACAAGGTCTCATTAATGCACTCACACATAACCTGTCCCCGGGACAGCTACAAAGAGAAGAAAGGAGGCAGGAGCAGCCAGGGCCCTCACCTTTACATCAGGAAATGACAAGGCAGGTATAATATACTTAATTATCATGTTTCTGTAAGATAATTTAACAATATACAAACATTTATACCAAATAACTTTCTCTACTCTCTTACGTAGAGCCTTCCCTGTTTTTTTCAGAAACATTTCAGAAACAACATGGTTCTTACAGAAACAGTACATTGAAAAGCAACCTGGCCACGGCTTTAGCATTTAATGCAGAAGAGCTTAAGGAGTGGAAGACCAAAGTATGCAGTTCAAAAGAGAGAATGGCAGAGACTGAAAAAGAGAATGTTTTGAAACAAAAGACTCAGACGATGGAAGACATTGTGGACACTATATACGGGTGTCGGGAGAAAAGAAGAAAAGAGAACATGCCAGATTATTATCCAGTTTTTTAAGCAGCAGCACTGAGATTGCATCTTAAGAATGATGAAGAAGTCTGCATTCTACTGAAAAGCTGGGGTGCACTTCACGGAATATGCACTCTTGTGCCTGTCTCATTATTGTCGCACACATTCGTATTATTATTGTCAATGTTCAGGTATACAAAATATAATATGTCAGACAGATAGTTTGACAGATCAGAGAGAGATGCCATGTTCAAGTGTGCTTTGTAAAACTAAATTGTTATGCAGCACATGTTTAATTTAAGGGGTTGCACATTTAAAAGTAGAAAAGTACAGTAGAAAGCACAGATATTTGCTCTGAAATGTAGTGGAATAAAAGTAAGTTCCCTCTTAAGTAAGTACTTAAGTAAAGTACAGATATTTGAGGATTGTGCTTCAGCACAGTACTTGAGTATTTTACTTTGTTACATTCCACCATGTGCACGGTAGCAGAGTGGTTAGCGCTCCTGCTTCACAGCCGACCCAAAACATCGTTGGCTGATTGTAGCCAACTCAAACATTGGCTAACTCTGGTCTGCATGTCCTCCCATGCCCAAAGACATGCATGTATAGGTGAATTGGTGACTCTAAAGTGCCCCTAGTGGATGAATGTGAGAGTGAATGGTTGTCTGTCAATGTACGTCTAAGTGTCAGCCCTGCGACGAACTGGCCACTGTCCAGGGTGCACCCAAAGCTGCTGGGAATACCCGCGACCCCACGAGTGGGATAAGCGGTAGAAAATGAATGAATGAATAATGAAACTATGTGTGTGTGTGTATATATCTATATATATATATATATATATATACAGAGAGAGAGAGAGAGAGAGATAGATATTCTGTGTATATATATATATATATATATATATATATATATATATATATATATATATATATATATATATATATATATATATATATATATATATATGTATGTATATGAATTACATAGATATATTTAAAACATTAAATATTTTCATTTTCCCTGATTATATTTTCTATTCTTATGTCTATTGTGTGATATTTAGTGTATTCATATATTGTACATAATATATAGCCTAATCATATATATTAATCATATATTAAAATAGCTCAGTAGTATTTACAGTGTATTTTGGATACATTTAGGTTACCATATCACATTTTGAAACATGAAACACACAATAATTATCTTATACAAGCATTTAGAATGAGCTCTCATCATGAGCCCAAAGTGAACCGTCTGATTTGGCGCTGTCACTTTAAGGCTCAGCTCTCCCGTGTTGGCTCCGCCCACTTCACAGACGTCACGCTAGACATGCGCGCGCTGCCGCTGGAAACAGACTGAAGTGAACACGGTACATCGTAGTAATAACTTTTTCAGCAATGGCTTTGAGAGTAACTGAGCCGTATATCTTCGACCCAGAGTCTGACTCTGAGTTCGAAGAACATGAGCAAACACAAAGACCTCGAAGGCTTCTACAAGACGTTTCTACTTGGTAAATGAGAAACTATTTATTGTGTATGTTTCTATGGTGTAGCCCGTAGCATAGCGTGTGTTAACTGCTTCTGTTTATAGGTGCACATGTGGAAATTGCCGTACAATGCCTACTGAAGTTGAGAATGTATTCTGCTTGGAGACTCCTAAGGAGCTGTTGTGCAGTGTATTGAAAGAACTATAATAAAGTAGCCTAACAATATGTAGAGCTATGCAGTAATATTTGTGTAATAAAGTTTCAACAATTATGCCTGTCTTACCACGTTATGTTGTTTTCAAATAGACTATGGTGCACACCCATACTTACAGGCTTACAGCACAAGACTGCTGATGTTATAATAAAATGCTATGAATGATAGCATTCCTGCAACCTTGTAGTAAAATGAAAACTACATGTAATTAGTTTTGTAAATGTAAATGCAGCTTTACATTACTGTACATACTGATCATCATTTATCATTTTTAGGTTTTAAGGCAAATAAATCAGCTTCTTGCTCCTCCTCCGTGTATTACAGCACATCCTGGCCTGGAGGCCAACTGCTTAAACATATATACTCTTCAAAATATAAATAACATTTATCGTACAGACTATGGACCAGTTAGAAGAAGAACAGAAGAAGAGTAAGTGCTAATTTAAAAGACTGGTGTAATTCCAATCATACATTTTTATTATAAAATCCACATAAATACAAATTATTTAGGTAGCATATCGCCAAACATCTTTGTCTCTTCTTCCAGGCGACTGGTTTGTTGCATGCAGGAGTTTTGTGAGCTGGTGCTGGGGATTTCTCGGAGCAAGCATCAGAGTGGTCATTCCCTCCTGTGTGCTCCTATTTGTAGTGGCAACAGCTGCTTGGACACCTGTGATAGAACAACAGCAGTGTGTCACATTTAAAGATGATTAAGTGAGCTAAATCAACATGAAAACATACATTAGTATGTAACATTGAACATTTCTGTCTCCTGCTCTTCACCAAGTCTGGAAGAGGCACATCAGGTTATATCAGGCTCCGTAATTTCCTGAAGTGAATGTTTGTTGTAATTTGGAAAGAATGTACATACACTATATGCAAAATGAATTAAAAAGGTACTGGGAAACTGGCTTCGTACTGGGGACATGTATTCATCTTGTGTACAAGCTGTTCTGATCTAACAGACAGTGCTATTTCTTTCTTCATTGAATTGTTGTAAAATAACATACTTCTAATCTGATAAAGTATTGAGTACTTGTAGCTCTAATGCTCTATGGATGCCTGATGAAATGCATGACTAAAAACACACCAAAGACCTACATTTTTGTGTGTACTCTTATGTTGTTGTTAATTTTTTGTATAATTCATATGATCTGGGTTTTTGTTGCATTGTTTACCTTTACTTCTGAAGTGGTGTAACCTCAGACTGCTTGCAGATAACTGTGTAGCCACAGATCTAGTTAGCACCAATGCAGGGGTTGTCTGTACATTTACTGCTGCTTCTGGTTGGTGAAATGTATGTTCTGTGAAGCTGGATGATTCTTGAGAAGTGCTCTGGAAAATACAACAGATACTCAGTTGTCATTGTCTAACCTAAGAGCGTGATTAGAAACGAGGGTCAAACACATCTAACCCTATTCACACACCGTTAGCATAACAACAGTAAGACGACGGTGTAATCAACTAGACAATGTGACTACAACCTACAGACACTTTTCACACCTCTTTGTTTTTGCCGTGAAAAGGTAACAGCCGCTAATTATCAAAATGTGCTTTAGCAACATGAGCAGCAGTTTTGCGTTTTATAAAGAATGAAAACAAAGATATTATCTTTAAACGTAAGCTATACAAAACTCGAAACTATACAAAACTCTACTCGGAATTATCATTAGCAATATAGTACTTACTGCTCTGGGCTCCTCTTCGGTGTCTTTTATAATGGGATTAGCACCCTTTTTTAAAATTAACTTTTTGCCATGTCCTGTTTGGACGATGTTGAGGTTTTTGAAGTAGTCTTCAGTGAAGTGTTGGTTACAGACAAAAACCTGTTTGGTATGGGGCTATTATTGTTGCAAAAAGATTTGTGCGTGTGTAAATAGATTTGTCTGTAATGTGATGTGTGCGTATCAGGTTTTGTGTGTGCGTGTTACGATTTGTGTGTGCGTGTTACGATTTGTGTGTGCGTATCAGGTTTTGTGTGTGCGTGTTATGATTTGTGTGTATGTAAAATGATCATATTGTAAAAGCAAATAAGCTAAAAAGTTCTAAGTCCTACGCACAAACCTCTAATTACACACAATACTTTTGGTACAGTTCTGCCATGTCAGATCTGTGGATTCGTCTGTAACTAAACGGTCATTTGCCCTGAGTTGAGATTTACAGGCTGTGGACTGGTCGATGAAACAGTGCACCAGCAGATAGCGGTAGTGGTTAATGAGGTTCTGTAGGCATGGAGGCAGAATATACTGTTTAACTCTGAGACCTAAAGTCTTGTTAAAATATCAGATAATATAAATTCTGATGTGCTGGCAGCAAAAAGCATTTTGTAACCGTAGCAGATGGCTACTTGGAAGCAGAGGGCAGCTTATATCTCGCTGCTGCCATCTGCTGGCAGTTTAGTCAAGCAGTCAACCCTCAATATGCTGTGGGGCAAAAAACTATTTTTTTTTTAGAGAGTGTCTTTATGAGACAGACAACGGCTATCTATGTGTGTATTACTGCTAAACGGTTACAAAATGCTTTTTGCTGCCAGCACATCAGAATTTATATTATCTGATATTTTAACAAGACTCAGGTCTCAGAGTTAAACAGTATATTCTGCCTCCATGCCTACAGAACCTCATTAACCACTACCGCTATCTGCTGGTGCACTGTTTCATCGACCAGTCCACAGCCTGTAAGTCTCAACTCAGGGCAAATGACCGTTTAGTTACAGACGAATCCACAGATCTGACATGGCAGAACTGTACCAAAAGTATTGTGTGTAATTAGAGGTTTGTGCGTAGGACTTAGAACTTTTTAGCTTATTTGCTTTTACAATATGATCATTTTACATGCACACAAATCATAACACGCACACACAAAACCTGATACGCACACACAAATCGTAACACGTACACACAAATCGTAACACGCACACACAAAACCTGATACGCACACACAAAACCTGATACGCACACACAAAACCTAATACGCACACACAAAACCTGATACGCACACACAAATCGTAACACGCACACACAAAACCTAATACGCACACACAAATCGTAACACGCACACACAAAACCTGATACACACACATCACATTACAGACAAATCTATTTACACACGCACAAATCTTTTTGCAACAATAATAGCCCCATATTTGGCTACTTTACCCTGTGAGTTTCAAATAATAAACTCCAACCACTTCTTACATGTTAAGTTATTTTTTGGGAGAGAAAACAACGCAGTAAAACTCCCACAGCCGAATGTTGCTGACGGTAAGTAAGCTAACACAGTAGCAGCGATGCTTCTCTGTGTCTGAGCTGCAGAGCACGGCACTTGTTGACAGTGCAGGAGAGAGGGGCTGGAGGAGTGTGGAGGAGCACTTCCTGGAGAGGAGTGGTTTATTTCACATATTGACGTCATTGCGTGAAACAGCTCGTGGAAAGGACTGTAGCTCCGACTAAATGAATTACTTAAACATGCGCGAATGAAACAAAACACAACTTTGGGTATGTGTTTGAGGTAGAAACGTTAGAACATGGTTAAAAGCTCAGAAAAGTCGATTTAGCATAATATGGGACCTTTAAGAAAGAAGAACTTAAAAAAAGAATACTACCAGGTATTCTGTGGGCATTCCAACAGTTTGAGCTAGGTGACATCCTAAGTTGGATATGCAGTATTTGTTCAGACTGTCATCCAAACAAATTTCCTCCTGGTTACACATCTGAACAAGTGCTGTCTTCAGGGGGAAATTAACCCTTGGATTCACTTCGGACCACATTCTTTCAATTACATGATTCTGTAAACAATATTACTGGACAGCTAAAACTGAAAAATTAATGATTTGTAGTTTAGCATTTTACCCTAGTAGATGGTGTTTGGAGGTATGGCTGCCTTTCCTGGTTGTGTCGTTATGCAGACAGTTTTTCCTGGATATACAGGGTCAAGAAAAACTCCCTTCCACAGTCGACCCGCACTTGGTCCCATAACCCATTAGAAATTACAGCTGGCCTGGAGAGATGATCATCAAAGAAGAAAACTTAATTGCAAATACAAACTAGGCAAATATCCAGGTCTGCGTATCTTTAATTCTTACCTGTATACTCTCATAAACTATAATATTGTTTTTGATGGGCATGGTGGAATGCCCAATGATCTTCTTACTATACCCATCAATGGCCATGACATAGGTCACACCAAACGTGACTAATTTCTCATTCTGGTCAATGTGAAGCTTGTGACCCATGTACTGGGCATTGTAAGGTATGGGATTTAGGTTTTTTGCACCCTGTAGAACAGACCTGGGCATTTTAAGGCTCGGGGGCCACATCAGGCCCTCGACCCTCCTCTGTCCGGCCCTCAGGAGGCTTGTGTCAGAAAAGGAATTAATGCAGGAGTGTAAACCATGTACAGAACAGAATACAAACATAATACTTTTATGGTGAGGGGAAGCTGGAATAGACCGTTATCGTTAAAAGTGCCTGGTAAATGTTGAGGATAAATTCTGATTTCTTTGATTCAGGCCTTGTTTGGAAGGAGCTGTTATCATTAGTGTTTCTGCAGGAGACTAGACTTAACTTCAGTGTTTTTTGAGTCATTTTCTCAGGTGTCAATAACATGTTGAGCCAGGCCTGGTTTTAGAACAAAATGGAAAGAGTAGATCTTAAACAGAGGATGATATAACTTTTGCTTATAGTTTAAACTTTAAAGAATATGTCTTTTTATTAAGCGTGAGTTGACTGTGTTGGCCCGGCCCTCCACAAGAGTCCCAGGTTCTAATGTGGCCCTCGGAGAAAAATAATTGCCCACCCCTGCTGTAGAACATTTTTTGAAAAATTAATGACACCTCACTGATATCAATAAATTCTCAGAGTGAAAGTACTAAATCTACCTGCTGCCTTGCTGCATGGTAAGGCTGATGAATTGTCTGTGTGACACACACAAACGTGTGATCACATTATTTGTGTTTTTGATTAGATGTGTAAATGTGTTAAAAGAGGTGTAATAAAAAGTTTCACCAGGAGAGGGCAGCGACCCCGTGAGACGGTTTTGGTGCGTCCCTACCCTGGTTCTGCCAGTCCACGCAGACGGGAGTTGAGGACACACTCTAACAAACTGTCTCTGGCTCTTTTGTTTTGTGACAGGTCTGTAAAGTCAATTTACACTCACATTCTGTCATAATATCATTATAACTTTTGTTATCTTTGTATTCAGTCTTATATAGACTAGGTTTGAGGTTTAAGTTATTTTATTGAATGAATATGTCGGCGCTAGCATGCTAGTCTGCCCCGCTAGCTTAACGGCTAATGTTTTGTATTTTTGTTGGCTCCGTGATACTTTTATGTTTTCTTTACCCACATCAGTATTTATCGTAATTATAAAAATGTTGATTTATTGTTAAATTGTGGTATGTGTAAAAGCTGTCCTCCGATCTTGCCTCGATAATGGCAATGACTATTAAAATTATTATTATTATTATGTTATATTATTAACGTAATGTTAGCACACTGCTAAATTTGAGATTGTGTTTTTGTTTGATTAAAATTGGAAAAATTTGAATAACTAAAGCCAGTCCACGCAGACGGGAGTTGAGGACACACTCTAACAAACTGTCTCTGGTTCTTTTGTTTTGTGACAGCTACTGAAACATGATCATCTTCCCCACACAAATAAAAATAAACTTGTAGTGGCGATTGACCCGGCCCAATACCTGCTACATCCGTAAAATGTTCCCCACTCTCTGCCTTCTCTTCCATCACATGACCACGTGTACTGTGTCTTGTTATGTTATGTTTGTGTTTTTGTATGTGCTTTGCAGAACTTTCTGAAGAGCGTGTGGCGGCACTTATAGTAGTTGCGGCCCAGGGGCTTGCGCCAAACGCAATTTCACTGTACTTTTTTGTGCATGTGACAAATAAACTTATCTATCTAAATGTAGCCTACTGTAGTATATAACAAAATACGCGAAGCAAAATAAAACTATATATACACAGCTTAGAGATAGGGTGATACCTGTACTTTATCTCTTGCAGTAAGTGTTTGTTGTTATGATAATTTGTGTTCGTAGTTATGATCATTAGATGTATTGTAGCCTATATGGAAGGGCTGATCACTTTTTATTGACAGGCAGGCGAAATGATTCACCATGTCACCATAAAAGCAAGCACATAATATGTAATATATCACATACCTCTCCAATTGCTTTCGCAACTTCGCTTTCCAATCTCCCGGGGCAGCAGACATTCCTAGTGCCCAGGCTTCGTTCTGAGCACCCCCGTCTCACATTCCTCTCTGAAAACCCTTGTATTGGGCCAAATTGGTCTGTCAGTGCTGAGGCTATAGGGCTACAGGTCATCCCTCTTAACCTCCTTTCTTCAATAAATTCAGCATACATTTCTAAAGACATGTTTCTCTTCACTTTGCTCAACTGACTTAACTGAGGGTTGGCACCTAACAAATTGTAAATTACCACCATCCAATGGGCGGGAGTGTAAATGATCTTCCGGGTCACGAAAAAATACATACGGAAAAGTCAGGGAATAAAAAACGGACCCGTTTTATTAATTTCTAATTTTCAATCAAGAGCAGTGTAAGTGTGATCAGTGTAAGAGTCGTTTCCCATTCTCACTATTTAAGTGAAAAGACGAAAAACGGAATACGGGCCGTTTGTCCATTTTTGTTGACCAAATGTGAAACGAAAAACAAAATATGAGTCGTTTTTTGTTTTCGTTTTTTTTATTTCATAATGGAAATCGAATGGCCGCAATGTACACGGACAAAGATTCTCAGCGAAGACAGAGTACAGTCCGAAACTCATTGGTGCTGCTCTATAATCCACATCCCTTATCTTCTTGGACCTGGACCTGACACCTGTCTGCGCTGTTGGTGTGTTAATTCTTTGTTTCGAAGTGACAAAGGTCACGTGACTAGTGGAATGGCGTGCTGATGGCGCTCTCTACTTGGCCCTGAAAACTTACTTTTTTTCGCCTCATATTGGACATTAGTCCCACTGGAATCAGCGCTTTTCCTACACTGAAGATCGTACTTATGCATGGCACTGGCACCTGGTCGATTAACAAGATCCAAAGCCAAAAAAGACATGCCACGCCATACAATCAAGCAAACAATGGCCAACGAGGATACACCTGGCTGGGCTCAACAACTTCTTTCCGAGGTGATGGACCTGAAAGACACGTTTGAACATCGCCTGGATGGCCTTAATGACTCAATAAAGGATTTAAAAAAGGAGACTCGTGGCATTGCAAATCGCCTCTCAAATGCGGAAAAACGACTGGGTGATCTAGAAGACCAAAATGCGAACTTCAGTAAGACGCTGAATGCGCTGACCAAAGAAGTTAAATCACTTCAATACAAGTGTACAAATTTAGAAGCACAGAGTAGAAGGAACAATTTAATCTTTGTTGGACTAGAAAAAGGACTGGAAATGGACAACCCAGACAAAATGATATGCGACATCTTGAAACAAGTTTTGGATCTCAAGGAGGACGAACCGGTACCGGAGGTGGAGCGGCACCATCGCAGCCTGCGCCCCTGCCCGCCACCATTGGAGCCTCCTCGTCCTTACCTGGGGCGCATGCTGAGATGGAGCGACCGGCAGAGGATCCTCCGTGCTGTGGCCCAAAGAAAACAGTTGAATTGGAAAGGCAAATCCTTTCGAATATATCAGGATTTACCAGTGGAGATTAAAAAGAAACGCACGGAGTATGATGATATAAGAAAGAAACTACGTGGGACAGACACGCGTTTCGGCTTAATATATCCTGCCCGACTTATCGTCACCATTGATGGTATGAAATATATCTACAACAACGCAACAGAGGCTACAGCAGACCTGAAGATACGGCTGCCGAAGGTGTTTGTATAACTTGGGCGGAAATAATTATGAGGCTTTGGTGCGCCAGCATTAATGTAAGTTTAAAAAAAAAAAAAAAAATTCTCTTTAATTTAATCTGCCTATTGGGCTATTATTTCAACGGTATATAAAATATAAAATCAATCAAAAATCCCAATAGGCTACTTATTTATCCTATTGATTTATTTTAGTTACTATGATTCTGTGTATGCATAGCTAACGCTGGCCTGAGTGGTAGGGGCACTTCATAATTTTGATATTGTTACTTTGTAAATATGCCCCCGCAAAATATTTAAGGGTTAATAAGTAGTTTTGGCATTGACGTCGTTTATTTTGTTCACGGACGAAAACTGGAGTGTGGGCTTGTGTCCACTATTTTTGTTTTTCAATTGCCTTCTGGCACTTTTTTAATGTCTTGTAATGTCTTTGTGATGTTCTCTTTTTTTACCCTCCCCTCTCCCTCTTGTGACAGTACAGAGTCTCAAAGTAAATTAACCTTGTTGATTAATGAATACAAACATTAATATGATTACCTGGAACGTAAAAGGGATTTCCAATAAAATAAAAAGGTATAAAATAATTACTCATTTGAAATCCCTATCTTGTGATATTGCCATGCTCCAGGAAACACATTTAAATGATGAAGAATCAGCTAAATTAAAGCAAAGATGGGTGGGTCAAGTCTTCTCTGCACCTGGCACTGGGGCATCCAGAGGAGTTAGTATCCAATTTACTTTAACAAAACAGATAATCGATAAAGAAGGTAGATATATAATTTTGACAGGATCATTACAGAATGAAAAATATACACTTGTTAATGTCTATGCTCCAAATGTAGGACAAAACACTTTTTTGTCTAAGCTTAATCTACTATTGGCAGAATATGCTGATTACCCTATTCTGATGGGTGGGGACCTAAACCTTGTCAGTGATGCCTTAGTGGATAGGTCCAGCAACCCTCTCCCATCTGATAGAGCAATGTCTAATGCAATGAGAGAACTGCAAGACAACTTCGCAATAGCTGACATATGGCGCATTGTTAATCCAGATGCACGTGAGTATACTTACTATTCGCATGTCCACAATTCATACTCTAGGATCGATTATCTTCTTATATCACAATTGTTGATCAAGAATGTTATAGAATGTAAAATACATAATCTGATTATTTCAGACCATGCCCCATTATCTGTTTTGCTCTCTTTAATACCAATTAATCAGAGTAAAAATAAACACTGGAGATTTAACAACTCTCTATTGAAAGACCAATTCTTTGTTAACATGATACAGGGCAATACGCAAGAATACTTTGAAAACAATTTACAGTCCGTAGATTCAATACAGACAGTACATACAGTGTGGGAAGCATATAAGGCAACCTGTCGGGGATGGATAATTAGCTACTCAACTGCTAAGAAAAATGAAAGATTTGAGCAAAAACACAACCTCACAAAAAAACTTAAGTTATTGGAGATTGATCACATGTCTGACCCCAATAACACTCAGATTAAAAATGCCATGCTGGCTTGTAAAATAGAACTACAAACATTTCTCCATGAAGAAAATGCCTACGCTCTTTTTCAATTGCGAAAGCGTTTTTTTGAATCTGACAATAAAGCAGGTAAAATGCTTGCCTTAAAACTGAAACAACAACAGAATCGCCAATTGATACCCACCATTTATGGCATGGATGGTACTATAATAAATGAACCCAGGCAAATTAATAAAACCTTTGCAAAAATTTTATAGCGAATTGTATAAATCAGAGTGTTATGCCAGTGGAGAAAACATGGATGAATTTTTTAAAAATATATCTCTACCATCTCTAACAGAGAATGATAGGGATAGTTTGGAGGTTCCTGTTCAAGCTAAGGAAATTAAGTTAGCAATCAAATCCCTCTCAAATGGTAAAACACCAGGAGATGATGGCTACACAGCTGAGTACTATAAATGTTTTCAAGATATTCTTGTACCATTCCTTGCCCTGCTATTCAATGACATAATAATTAATCAATCTATGCCTCCAACCATGCGGCAAGCCTCCATCTCACTTATCCCTAAACCAGGGAAAGACCACCAACAAATGGGTAACTTAAGACCCCTAAGTATTTTAAACAACGATTATAAATTATTTGCTAAATTACTTGCAATAAGAATGGAGAAGGTAATTCCTACATTGATTCACATTGATCAAGTAGGTTTTATACAAGGCCGTTTGGCCTCAAATAACTTAAGGAGGCTGCTGCACTTAATGAAGAGGGCAGAGACTTTTCAGCATCCAGCGATAGCATTATCGCTGGATGCTGAAAAAGCCTTTGATAGGATAGAGTGGGAATATTTGTTTTATGTGCTTTCTAAATATGGTTTTGGGACTACTTATATAAAATGGGTTAAAGCACTTTATCACCAGCCTGTAGCAACAGTTAAAACTAATGGCATGATGTCTGATCCCTTTTTTCTTCATCGGTCCACACGTCAAGGGTGCCCTGCTTCTCCTCTAATTTTCATTCTTGCCTTAGAACCTTTAGCATGCGCCATACGAACTGAAAAAGAAATCTCTGGGGTTAATGTGGGTGAATATGAATTTAAAGTTAATTTATTTGCTGACGACATTTTATTAACATTAACAAACCCACAAAAATCTATTCCACACGTGCTTGAACTTGTAGATGCTTTCGGAAAAATTTCTGGATATAAAGTAAACTACACTAAGAGTGAAGCCATCCCCCTCAACCACAGGACATTCCAATTCCACCTTTATTCGGCCCCTTTTCAATGGAAGGCAAAAGGTATGAAATATTTAGGAATTAAAATTAGACTCCCTGTGGAATCAATGATTGAACTAAACACAGTAGATCTTCTAAAAACTTTAAAGGAAGATATAAAAAGATGGACAGTCTTACCCCTATCACTATGGGGACGTTGTGAAGTTATTAAAATAAACTTTTTGCCAAGACTGGCTTTTATTATTTCATCAATACCTCTCAAGATTTCGCCAAACTGGTTTAAAGAAATTAATAAATTATTTTCTGACTTTCTTTGGAAAAACAAAAAACCAAGAATTAACTATAAAAAAATTAATACAATCTCATAATAAAGGTGGAATTGGACTACCGGATCTATATCTATATTATATTGCATATAACTCTAGGTATCCATTAAAATGGGCCTACAGTAAGGCATGAGAAGTGGGAAGTTGGGAATGGCTTGAAGACGAAATTTTACGTTTTTTTAAGAACATAACCCAGATCTGTCTTTAACATCACTATGGTATAGTCCAAAAAATGCCATTAAGATGAATAACCCACTGTTTAGCTTCTCTGGTGATATAGTCAAAATATTACAAAAACATTTGAAATTTTGTGGAATTTCTTTACCTTTATGTCCCCTATGGTCTAATCCTTTATTTAGTGCTGGAAACAAATATCTAAAGAATAAGACCTGGAAGCAAAATAATATTAAATATTTATCACAGTTGATTCTAAATGGTAAAATGTTCATATCTTTTCATGAGCTTAAACTACAATATGGTCTGAAATCTGTCATGAAATCTATATTATCTCAAGGGACAAACATGGGGGACAAAAAGGAACTTGAGGACAAACTAATATCAGCTGCCAATAAAAGAGGCACTGTCTCAAGAATCTATAAGATGCTGTGTAATGGTAAGGAAAATGTTAATAATTTAACTAAAACCCAATGGGAGAAAGATATTGGTGTCCCTATCTCTGCGTCACAATGGAATGCTGCACTACAAAGCACAAAAATATCAAAATGTGTCAGATATAAAATTATACAACTTAAATTATTACACAGAGCATATATAACTCCTTATACACTCAACAAAATTGATGAGAAGATATCTAAATTGTGCTGGTATGGTTGTAAGGCAGAAGGTACACCAATGCATATGTTTTGGCACTGCCCATTGATAAAACAATTCTGGTGTAATATTACAAATAAATTGTCCTCTATGTTTGCTGTGCAGATTACTCCTTGTCCCCTGGTATGTCTATTGGGCATCAGGAGCCAAGATGTGAAATCAAAGAGCATTGGCAATGTAATATCACTGGGCTTTATGTCAGCCAGACAATCTTAACCAACTGGAAGAAACGCAAACCAAACTGCTTTGACATAGACCACTGGTATAAAGACTTTATGAATTTGCTCTCAATGGAACAGGCTGCTCTTCTACTATCCAATGATTATAAAATTGAAATCGGACCATGGACTACTGTAAAAAAATTGAATGCAGTACAGAGTGATGTCTAATTTGTGCTGGAGTAAATAGCAAATCTGGGTAAGATACTCATGATTAAAATTGTATAATCTATATGTTCTTGTCTTAATATATTTGGAACTCTGTACCCCCTAACCCTATGTTTGTCTGTCTGTCTGGTTGTTAATCTATGTACAGGGCACTCTCAGCTTTTTGTTTTTGAAAATGTAAATTAAAATAAAAAATAAAAAAATTCTTCGTTTCGCACAGAGACATGAGGAGCTTTCCTCGCCTAACGATAATCAGCTTGTTCTCTGTGCTGAAGGGGATCAGAATGTGATCATGCCGTGTCTATGTGATTTAGGCCAATGAAGACGTGCGAATGAATTGGGAAACATAAACGAGGCTGGCTTTACCTGACGTGAGTAAAGGAAAAATCCCTATGTGGTTTGTTTTGTCTCTTGTTCACTTTGATATCAAATTGTAACTATGGCAGTTTCTATAAATTGCTTCACTTTACTCCTTGCGTTTTGATTCGGAGCATGTCAGATATGTATAATTTTGTTGTTGCACATCACAGCCAAGCATTTGTACAAAATAAAATGTATAAACAATAATATGATCAATCATTAGTAACAAAGTGGAGCATTTTATCCAAATGTCTATAGATTTTAGATATTTTAATCTGGTATTAAAGTGAACTAAAGACAAAAGGTTGTGGGGTGACATCTGCTGTTTCAGAGGCAAAACCAAGAAATGCAAAGGAGTCCAGTGGTCCTGCGCTGTTCCCAGGAGCCAGAAGCTTGTTGACTCCATGCAACACATATGTGTCAGCTTCTCAAAAGCAGTGGTTATACATTGAAATATTAGTTTAGTAATTCACAGGAAAGCTGAACCTAAAGCATTTTTAGTTTATACACCAATGTTTTGTTGTTTTTACGTGTATGAAAACAAAAGCTATAAGGATTTTGAGCTTTACTCAGTTTTTAAACACACTGCATTTATTATTTATAACTTTATATAGTGTGGTATGAGGGTTGACTCCTGAGGCCCCATGCTGTTTGACCTGGCCATAGCCCCTGGCAATAACATTCAGATTTAGAACATATGAGGTGACATGGAACACAAGGTCTCTCTTTACGTAGATGACCTTCTTGTGACACTGTTATTGTGATATTATATTATAAGGCTATATGTTATTTTGTTATGGCAATTAACGATGTGACTGTGTGCAAAAACCTGGTTGTTTATGGAGCTTGTGGGTATGAATGACAGACAAAATAAGGTTTAAATATAAAGAAAATATATTAAGGGGAAAGAAGTGGAACAAACAATAAATGACAATAAACAGAAACATAAGTTATGTGCTATAACATATCTGTTAATCACCTGGATGAACCATGTATAATTATGTTAGGGTTATGTTCTTTGATTTTTCAAGTGCATTCAACACCATCAGATTAGCTTTGCTTGGTGAAAAAAAA